>PVKC010031412.1:0-14541 GCA_004027635.1 Crocidura indochinensis | reverse complement strand
GCTAAGAAATATGTATTACAATCTGGGGTCTTGAGGGACAAAGTAATTGTACATGGGTTCTGTTTTGTTTTTGTTAATATTCTTTGGCTAAAAGCTCAATGTTAAGATATCAGCAAGGGGACTTATGTGAAATCTGTTTATGGGTGATCGTCCTTCCACTGTAACTTTACCTTGTCCTCTTTCTTTACATCTTTGTTCTAATATTTCAAAATAAAAAAATTAAAAAAATATGCTGAGAATAGGTGGAGTTCTTCTAGTGGCTATCTGCCTCAGTTTGAGAGAGGACATAAAAAAGGTAATTGAAACACCATAACAATAAAAAATAAATGTCAAATATGATATCCAGTGAGCCCGGCAGCAATTAAGAGAAGCACCACACATTAGTCTCGGTTCTGAATTCATATCATGCCAGAGTGCAAAAAGAAGGAGAAAGATAAGGTAAAATAATATAAAAATAGAAAAGGAGACATTCACTTCAATATCTATACCAAAATAGAGATGTCAAACAATCAATCAATCAATAAATGCATATGTGGAAAAATGATTATTTTTGTGCTTTTTTTTCCTTTTCCACCTGCATAGGCACAGTAATTATTGGGGATATTATAGAGGAAATTCCCTTGGCCTAGGAGATATAGAGTTTCTCCATCCCTGAAGTATACTGTCATGGGGTCAACTATAGACTCCTTGCATGATCCTTTACTCTCTCCTCAGTACTTTCGTGATGTATGGAAGACTTCTGCTTCATCATGGATGGTAAAATCAGTCCTCTGTATCTAGAGATCTTAGTGACTGTGCAGCTCAAGGAATGGAACTTATGATGAAGGCTTTCTTTGTGGTGCTAGCATTTCTATTCTATTTTTGTCCCCCAATTCACAATACAGACCAGGCAAAGGCCTGTATTGAGGTATATATGGGGTGCATTTACTGTACCTCCTCTTTCTATACACTCAGTGTAAAGAACACAGACTGTAGTAAGAATTGGGAGGCATTATCTTATCTTTTCTTTTTTTGATTGTTTAATATATATAAAAGTCCTTCACCAGTACAACATTTCTATGAGTTAATCAATTGCTAGATTGATTCCTTAATCAATTGATTAAGGAAGTGTCCTGCCTCCCCACCTCACACCAGCCTGTACTCTAGACAGGCTTTCTACTTCCCTCATTCAGTCACATTTTGTTATGATAGTTTTCGGTCATTTCTGTGACTGCACTAAACTATCCCTGTGGTGAGCTTCGTGTCAGGAGCTAGACCCTCCAGTCCTCCTCTATTTTGTCTCTGAGAATCATTACACAAATGTTTTTCATTTTTCTCAAAACCCATAGATGAGTGAGACCATTATGTTTTTATCTCTCTCCCTCTGGCTTATTTCACCCAGAATAATAGATTCCATATACATCCATGTATAGGAAAATTTCATGACTTCATCTCTTCTGATGACTGCATAATATTCCATTGTGTATATGTACCATATTTTCTTTAACCATTCATCTATTGAGGAGCATCTAGGCTGTTTCCAGAGTCTGGCTATTGTAAACAATGCTGCAATGAATATAGGTGTGAGAATGGGAATTTTGTATTGTATTTTTGTGTTCCTAGGACATATCCCTAGGAGTGGTCTAGCTGGATCGTATGGGAGCTCATCATCCAGCATTTGGAGAAATCTCCATATCTCTTTCCACAAAGGTTAGACCAGACAGCATTCCCACCAGCAGTGGATAAAAGTTCCTTTCTCTCCACATCCCTGCCAGCACTGCTTGTTCTCATTCTTTCTGATATGTGCCAATTTCTGTGGCGTGAGATGGTACCTCATAGTTGTTTTGATTTGCATCTCCCTGATGATTAGTGAAAAAGAAATACAAATGGCTAAAAGGCACATAAAAAATGCTCCACACCACTAATCATCTGGGTTTCTTGATTCTATTGCTATTGACTTTGGGTTGGGTATTTAGGTCTGATCACTTTTTATTTCCACTCAGTGTTCATGAGATCACTTTGCCCTGGTAGCATCCACTTTATTTTTCTTTTCAATTTGTAGGAAGACATAGAAATATGAAGCAGAAGAAGATGATTCATGTTCCATAGTTCTCTTAAAAAAAGATGCAGGCAAGAGACCCTGTCTAGAAGCTATAAATACAAATTTAAAAGAAGAGTAAAGAATAAAGAAAAAATGGGTGGGTCTATGTAGCAAGGTGAGTTTGGTTGGTTTTTGTTTGGTTTTCATAGGCCAAGTAAGTATTGGAGAAAAAAGAAAGGAAATTCCTGGGGTGCGGGCGGTGATGCTGGAGGTAAGGTGCCTGCCTTGCCTTGTGCTAACCTAGGATAGAACGGGGTTTGATCCCCCGGTTCCCTATATGGTCCCCCGTGCCTGCCAGGAGCGACTTTTGAGCGAATAGCCAGGAGTAATCCCTGAGCATCATGGGGTGTGGCCCAAAAACCAAAAAAAAAAAAAAAAAGGAAATTCCCTTGGCCTAAGGGATACAGGGTTTTTCCACCCTTGAAGCATACTGTCATGAGACCAAGAAACGGCTTTGGACATGTTCATTGTTAAACCCCAATGTCTTTTTCTAGGTGTTAGGAAATATTCTCCTCAGTCATGTTTGCAATTAGAGATATTGGTTTTTGCACAGATCCTAGGACAAAGTCTAGGATAGTTTCTTTATGGTCCCAGGAGAAGTTCTGCTCAGTGGTGGTTGTTATAGTCAGCCTTTGTGATTAGTGATCTTGGTTTTTGCATGGATCCTAGGATGGAGTGTCTTTTGATTTCATCTCACCATTAGATTAGTGGTTCTCAAATAGTGGAGCACGCACCCCAGTGGGGCCTGAGACTCAGTAAAGGGGGGCACATTTGACCTTGGAGAACACTGTTATAACAAACTAAGCCCTGTGTTTTTGTCTCTGTATGTCTCTGGAGCTGAGAGTTGCTGAGTCCTGCTTAAAATCACGCTTCAAAAAGCTATGCATTGCAAAACATGCTCATTGTAGCCATTAATCCAGACATCACCTCTGGTTAAAAAATCAGCTCAAATGATTTTATATATTTTTGTTTTGCAGTTTAAAATTTCTTAAACTTTAAACTTTAACAATTTTATTATACTATTTACAGTCGCATAGGGCATGCAAAAATGTTTTCTTCTTCCTAGGGGAGCATGATAGAAAATAATTGAGAAGCACTGCCTTAGATCAAATTATTGTTTCTTCATCATTAGGATGTCATATGAATCTACCCTGGTGCAAGTTAGTGCTAGACTTTTCTAGTAGAATTTCATCTTAAGAAAAACCATAACAAGCAAAAAAAGTAGTGGTGATTAAAGAGGCTACCGTAGTATTTGGAAATAAATACACTAAGCATAACTATTAAGGAATTACACATATACACACTCTTACCCATTTTTAGATAGACATTAGAGATCTATTTATATTTAAGTTATATTTGGAGGCCTGCTTCTTATAGGATGGGTCAGAGTGCTTGGAAAATAATTAAGTTAAAATAAACAAATAAAATAAATATAAAAAGGAAAAGAAAAAACTAATTTGGGCTGGAACATTGGAGGGGGAAAATTTTCCAATTTCTAGGCACTTAATCAGTGGCTGGAGTAGACTTCACTAAGTGAAGTTTTTGGGGTAGATTGTGATTGGAGAATTTTAGAATAAATATAATTTTCACATCTAGAGTACTAAGCGTATGATAGTGAGCACAATAAGAGGAGTCTGTCCTATGTAGTATCATCTACTGGGTCTTGTGCATTGAGGTTCCATTCCTGACAGCATGGGCATTATGATATGATAGTAACATAGCTAGAATTTAAAAAGAAGAAAAAAAGATAAAAGGAAATATAAAAGGAAAAATGAAAAAGGATAATAGTAACTTGCAAAAACATATTCAGTGAGTGAGACCTGTAACAAAAGTCTATAGTGTGCAGTTACCTATTTCAGTGGTCTCTATGGTCAGAAACTTTAGGTCATAGTAGAAAACATAATGAAAGGAAAATGGATAAATTGAAGTATTTTGTCAAGACATAGTCAGAATGAGCATTGTATATGGAATCTAAAATGATAGAGCACTGAATTGCGAAATTAGGATGTTCAACTTATATTTAAGAATACCTGTGGACAAATAAATTGAAGAGTTATTTTATACATAATAAAATTAAGGTAAAAAAGCATACTGTTAGTTGAATATTGCAGTGAGACTCCTTGACATCCAATCATATTCTGCACCTTATTCTTTGGATAAAAACATTAAAATATTATTATAGACCTTTGTAGTGAGAGTTTGGTTGAACACCTGTTCTATCTAAACATCTGTTTCCATTACTGCAGGCTTCTTTGTAGTATAAAAGAGAGTAAAGACTTTGTGTTTCTCCTTTTGTGCTTCATTTAATAGATTCTCTTTGCTATATCCTGGCACTTATGGTGTTCAGAGTATCTACCATTTAGATAAGTTGTTATCACTCTGCATTTGTCCTTCTTCTTTTGGCTTACCTCATTTAACATAATATTTTCTAGTTCCATTTATATTGCTGCAAATTGCATGATTGTATCATTTCTCACTGATATGTAGTATTCCATTCTGTATATGTACCAAATCTTCATGATCCACTTATTTGTTATTGGACATCTAGGTTGATTCCAAGTACTGAGTACTGAAATAAAAAGTGTTGTGAGTACATACTTTTGGATGAATGTTTTTCTATTCTGAGGATAGAAGGATTCCTGGGTCATATGGCAGCTCGATTTTGAGTTACTGAGAATCCTCAATATTGTTTCCATAGGAGTTGGACCAGGCAGCATTCCCACCAGCAGTGGAAAAGTTTCTTTCTTACTGCTTCCCTGCCAACAGATATTGGCCCCATGATTTTTTATATGTGCCATTCTCACGGGTGTAAGAAGGTACCTCAATGTTGTCTTTATTTGGGTTTTCCTAATGATAAGTGATGATGAATGTGCTTTTATATGTCTATTAGTGCCTGTTGGTATTCCTTAGAGAAGTGTCTGTTCATTTCTTCTCCCCAATTTTAATGAATTTTTTATATTTTGTGAAGCTAGATGTCATTTTATCTTATGTGTTGAATGCAAATTTTTCCCATTCCGTTAGTAGTCTTTGAGTTTTAGCCTATGTTTCTTTTGCCATACAGAAACTTTTTAGTTTGATGTAGTCCTAATTTTTGGATTTGATGCTTTAGCTCTTGCCATTGGCTTTTATTTGAGACATCTTTATCTTATTTGAGCGTAACATAGCTGGATATTGGAGCCCTTTAGCTCTTTGCATTTCTTTTGGCTTTTATATCATCAGTGTTTTGAATAGAGCAAGAATTATTAAGTTATTCAAGTGTCTGTTTAATATTTTATTAGTAGGTATATTCTATTTTATTTGACTTTATAAATAAACAATATCGTGGGTATTAGGGTTCAGATACTGGAAAATTCTAGAACATGTATGCAGTATCAATCATGTAGTTGTAACCACATCACTCAAAGTCCTGTGTTCTGTATAATATGTCTTCTTTATGTGTATTGCATTCTTGTTTAAGATTAAAACATAAATTAATTTCTCATTTGTAGTTTGTAAAATATGTTATTCAAATCTTTTTAGAACAACTAGCCTTTGGGAAGTTTTAGAAAATAAGATCCAATAATTCCGGACTTTTAATATACATATACAGTGAGTTTATGGCTAATATGCAAATTTAATTGCATTATATTATGCATAACTATCTAGAAAAAATAAACTATATAATAAACTTCACAAAACAATATTAAAAATCTTAAAGTTTTTAGCTCCAAAGAATAGATAATCAAAATTAAGTAACACTGTGCCATATAAACCCTTAATTATAGTGAAAAACATTCCAGGACCTGGCATATTGGAGGTAGCAAATTATCCTCCAAATCAACATCATATAATCAATCCCAAACACTTTGGGGACTCCCCAAACGATAAGAGGTAGCCATTTTGTGGTGAAAATGATGTGATTTGACAAGCTAGATATGTATAAATCAAGTTATAAATGATCACTCTGGCAGAAACATGAATGTTGAACTGGTAAGACTATAGAGTATATGATAAAAATCAGTTTGAGGGCACTTAAAGAAATTCAAATGATTAGAATATAAACTCTGAACAGCACAATGATAGAAATTAAAGAAAGTTCTGCAAATATGTGGTAGACTAGAACTACATTTTCCTCCTGTCTCATATGTCTCAACATTCCTAAAGATGGTTGTAGATTTCTAGTTTGGGGATTTAATGAAGAATATAATTACTGGAAAAATAATAAGAAAAACAGGTAGGTTTTCTGGTTTGTTCATGAGGAAATAAGACTGTAAGATGCACTTTTTTTGAGAATATAAGAATGAGACAAAGATAATAAACACCGAGAGCCTGATATTATATAGGTTGGGGTTAGGAAACCAGATCAATTTAGACCAGAAAGGTTTTAGAATTATTTAATTTCTGAATAGACATCTTGATTGCAGAAAAACTATTCCCTTTAGATTTAGAACAGATTAAGTTTTGGACTGAAATGGTTCTAAAATTTTGCTACAAAGCACAGTGTGGGCACCAAGATTACTCACTATATTAGTGAATTTTGAAAATGATAAAACTGAATCGATGCTCTATGATGCATCAAGTTTTCCCTAAGGTATTCAAAGAATAATGCCAAAAATATTTACAAGTGATTTTATCTGAATCTGACCATTCTGCAGAGACTAATTTAGGAAAGAGTACTAAACAGGATGGTGATTTATATTCCTTGCAGTAGGGTTCATGAATAGTGATATGTGAATAATATAAAATATATGTGGATAAAATAATATGTGACTATACTATTTTTTTAGAAGAGCCTAAAAACCTTGCTTATGGAGGAAGCACACATCTACAAACCTGAGCATATTTTCCAAGATATGTGTTTCAATAATGAAATTTGTTTTGTTGTTCTTTGCCAGTGTAGTTGTTTAAGTAATTTATATTATACAAATGAGTGATGTTATCTTGTCTTTCATTTCCTTATTTTATTTAGTATAGTTACCTAAATATCTTTTATGTACTTTGCTCTATGGGCATAATTTTATCAATTTCAAATGACATCGTAATGAGTATTTGTAATTACTTATCATAATGAGTAATATGAGTATCAGTAATTCCACTGAGTACATATACTCTGCTCTGTTCAGTAATTTGTCAGTGGGGTATTTAATTTGGAATGATTTGTATTTTGAACATTGGGGTACAAATATCCATTGAATTGGTGTTTGAATATTCTTTTGATAACTAAGTCATATTGCTGTATCATATGGAGTTTGCTTTATTATTTGTTACAGAATTTTAAATTGGCAAGATGTAAATATAAATTTAACATGTAAATTTATATTCATACCAACTGTGTACCAGAGTTCATTGCTAATGTTCTTATTTGCATTTTTAAAAAATTAGACAATTCTCACCAGTATTGGGTCATTCTTATTGTGATTTTGATTGAAATTTCCCTAATAATAAGTTATGTTAGTAATTTTTCATGTGTCTTTAAACTGTTTCAAATGTGTCTTCTTCAGAGAAATTTGGTCTTTAGGACTTCTGAAAATTAGGTTTCCTAATTTTACATTGAGTTATGAATTATTTATATAGCTTAGTATTAACTATATGATGTGCAGATATCTTTTCTCAATTACTGGGGTGCCTTTTTATTCTCCGGTAGTTTATTTAGCTAAGTAAAAACTTTTGAATTTGATATAGTCCTTTCGTTTATGCTTATTTTGTTTCCCTTGCCTCTAGAATTGAATTCTCAAATATGTCAATATTGTTGTAGTTTCAAAGTAAATCATCATATTTTCTTCTATGCATTTTTAATAATTAAGTTTCTATTATATTTTAGGTAACATTGTTACAGCAGTGTTAACATTTATGGTTTTGTTGCATGAAACTACTGCATCCCACTACCATAGAAATGCCCAAGAACCTTTACCACTGACCTTATGTTATCTCTAGTCCACTCATCATTCTTCCCTTCCCCTTACTGTTTGCTAATATAAGTTTTGTTAGCTTGGGCTCAGTACTGTCTATGAGAAAGAGCTCTTTATTTTTTAAATAATATTTTATTTAAACACCTTGATTGCAAACATGATTGTGATTGGGTTTCAGTCATGTAAATAACACCTCTTCATCACCAGTTCAACATTCCCATCACCAATGTCCCAAATCTCCTTCCTATGCATTTTATGGTTTTTGATCCAATAGGTAAGTATTTAATCTTTCTTTGGAAAGTTTTTAGCTAATCACTCTTCATACCTGGGCAATTACTAGAGTAACAAGTTACATGGTATATAGTTAACTCCTGTGCCATAGAATTACTTCTCCATATCTAGTTTCAGGATAGCTTTTTCGGTATTCTAGTGGCTCTCTTACACTGAGTAAAAACTCAGGTTGGAGTGGTTCACTTAAATTCTGATGTTACATTTGGTCTTAGTGTAATCACTAGTATTCATTGACTCGTTCATTCCACAAAATATATTCTGTCTTTAGCTACATCTCTGATGGGATTATTTATTTCCTGGTATGATCAACCATTTATTATTGAAGGATCTGTGCTCTTGTTGAGCATATTTTTCTTAGACAGGGGTTATAATTTTCATGCATTTACTGTCGCAATTAGGTCTATGTTATTGATGCAATGAGTTTCCCCACTTCCTTTTTTCCCCCTCTATGCACCCACACATTTATATAATGAAACTTAATTCCCAATATTGAGAGGTCATTTGGAAACTAATGAGATTATGGAAAAATGTCCTCAAAATGATATTAATAACCCATTTAAGAGATTTCAGAAAACTTGTTCGCTCATGTGATGACTAGCAAGATGCAGCCATGTGCAAAACAGGAAGATGGTTCTGATCAGGTGATATCTTGATTTAGACTTACCAGACTCCAAAGCAAACAAATGTCTGTTGTTAAGTCATTTTATGAATGCTATTTTGTTCATCAGCCCAAAGTAATGGTCAGCAACCTTTTTTTTCAACTGAGCCAAATCTTGCCAAAACCACGATTGAAATTTATTTTGAGAGCCATATTTTTTTGTATTTTTTGGGGTTTTTTTTGTTTTTGTTTGTTTTTGGCTGCACTCAGGTGTTACTCCTGGCTCTATGCTCAGAAATCGCTCCTGGCAGACTCATGGGATGCTGGGATTCGAATCACCAACCTTCTGCATGAGAGGCAAACGCCTTACCTCCATGTTATCTCTCTGACCCTGAGAGCCACATTTTTAAAATCGAAAATACATAGGATGGTACACTGATTTTAGTTTCAATAAGTATTTGTTGAGAATATTCTGCATGCAAGTATCCACATAGGTCAGGAGGATACAAATAACACAACTAATAAAACAAAAACTTTTGAACGATATTATTTATTGATAACATTAAATTCTATAAAATTTGCCTTACAATGTAGAGAAAATTACATCCTGACAATGACTGACAAATCACAAACACTAATGTGAACATTGGCCTTGTATTTCCTTGGAAAGTTTGAGTAAGTCAAGTTTGTATGTTGCTGTTTTTAATTTTAGGCACGATTCCAGGTTCTCATCTATGAGATGATTTCTCAATTTACTCTTGATAAGACTTGTGCTTGAAAATGATTGTTCGTATAAATATGTAGACCCGAACAAGGAAAGAACAGCAAACACTAGCATTTTTAGTTGATTATATGAGACAGGAATACTATTTCAAGTGTTAAAAATCAACATATCTTTCTTCTCCAGGTCTTTCAAAGCAGACCACTTGTGCTATGAACTAAGTTCACATTTGTGCTTCTTCAATCTTTCTAAATTAGCACAAAGACATTCAAATTTTGAGCTCAAGAGTTCTTTGTTTTTTAAATCTAGAAATTGCATTTCAAAGTTGCCAATGTCGATATTAAAGGGAGAAAAAATTAATTCCGTTACAGTGGCATCCAGAGGTTTTTAACAAAGGCCAGTGTCACTTTGCTGTTTCTGAAATCCTGAAACCTCTTGAGAAAAGCTTCCCTTATATTTAAAAATGCTGTTTTAAAATAGGTAATGTCAATATCAGAATTATTTTCTTGGCGATGTTTCAACAGGCTTGGAAGGTGAATCAAAATTTCTCTGTCAAAATCTTGAACAAAAGCAGATAATTCGTTTTCAAATGAAATAACTTCTTCTAACATAAAAAATTGTGTTTCCTTTCCCCTGTATTTTATGATTAAGCTGATTTAGATGTAAAGTAACATCCACCATGAAATACAGTTTTTGAATTCGCTGACTGCTTGTTAATTCTGGATAGTGAACACCTTTCTCGAGCAAAAATGCTTTGATTTCTGATAATAAGGAAGCAAAATGTTTCAAAATGTTTCCTTTTGATAACCAAAATGTGCTGAAAATTTGAAACCCTACAATATGGAGATGAAATAGGTAAAAGAGAAAAACCTTTTAACAATCTTTAAAAGCAAGAACAGTGTTCCAGAGAAAAGTAGTGATTTCACTGAAAGGAAAAAAAATCTATTGACACTTTAGTGTGTGCTGCAAGAAACCAAACTAAAATATACACAAAGTCAAAAATGGCACTTTGTTAAAGGCATATGATATCATACCATAAAGGAATTATGAGAGTGCCTGAAACATTTTAAAAATATTTTTTATTTAAGCATATTTGTTAAAAAATTATTCATACTTGTGTTTCAATCATAGAATGTACACCATCCTTTACCATTGCACTTTCCCCACCACCAATGTTTTCCCCTTGTTTCCTTCCCCTTCACCCTCCTCTGCCTATGTCAGGGGCAGTCATTTTGCTTTTTTCTCTCTGTCTCTCTTTTCCTTTATGACACTGAGGTTTGCAAAATTTCCTTTATGACACCGTGGTTTGCAATATTGTTAATTAAAGGGTACCATACATGTCACTTATCGATTTTCAGCATCCAGTTCTTGTCCAGAGTGATATGTTCCAACTATCAATGTCATAATGTACCTTTCTCTATTCTAATTGAGCTCACAACTTATTATGGCAAGCTTCCTATTATGGACTAGTCCTCCTGTCCCTCATCCCTATTTTCTCTAGATATTATTACCATATTGCCATTTATTATTCTTATATGCCACAAATGATTATTCTGTGTCTACACCTCTCCTTCTGACTCATTTCAATCAGAATAATAATATGATGTGTTGATGTCTGTACAGATGATGCACTGTGCATGGCTCAGTGTTTTTATGTAGTCACAAGAAACAGAAGTTTGCACACCCGTACATTGTATGCACTCATTATATGATAGACTGGATTCAGAAAAACTCCCTGCTGAACTAAACTCTGACAGATGATACAACAAAGAAAATTTTTGAAATTCACAATTGTGATCAAATCCAGGATATTCACCTACTATTAGCATCTTCTCCATGAAGAAGTGAAGTGGCTGTTCTGGGGAAGGGTGCTCTCTTGCCTTGTTGGCAAGAGAGAAGTAGTAGTGCAATTCCTGTGAGAGCAGAATTCTGACTTTGTACAGCCCCAGTTGGACAAGGAATGGGTAGCTAAGCTTGTGTATTTGGCAGACATTGTTCATTTTCTCTATGAACTTAATATTTCTCTGCAGGGGAGTTTCACAAGTAGTTTTTACAGTGAGACATAAGATGGATGTGTTCAAAAAAGAATCTGATTCTGGAATAGCTGTGTCTGAGGAGATATTGAAATGTTTCCACGCTTGCAAAAAGTTTCTGATTGGCACTTATATTATGCAGAAAGTAATAATCAATATGAAAAACAGCATTTAGCTCACAGCTTTAATCATGAATACTCTGAACATGAGTATCCACGGGAAAAGAAAACTCTGGGTTGAGAAGATGTAAATTGAAGATGCCCACTCTTGTGCAAAATAAAATATGTGCTTTAAGATCACTCCAGGTACTGTATTTCTAAACCCCACCCAAATTGGTCTGAAGAAGCAGGGTAGCAGGAAAGAAATATTAAAACAAGCTAGCCAGGAAAGGATGATTATGGAGTCCATGTCCTTTTACCTTGTACTCTCTGCCTTGAGCCCAAAAAGCTAGAACACCTCTCTTTATTAAAACCAATTCCCAAAACCAGGAGGCTTCAGGTCAAGAGACAGAGAGAGAGAGAGAGAGAGAGGAGAGAGAGAGAGAGAGAAGCATAATATTCAGTTGACTTTTACATATCAAAGGAAGAAGTTTAAGAAAGGATGACCTTGGGGGAACACCTTTGTTTGGGGCTGATACTGAGTATCATCTTACACTCATGGAGTCAGCAGCCGGGGCTGCACACTGGGCATGCACTGACAGGCTAGGAGCAGAGTCCTGACTCCTGGAGCAGCCACCCCGCACACAGAAGAGCCAAATTAAAAATTTAAAGAGCCACATGTGGCTCGCGAGCCGCAGGTTGCTGACCACTGGTCCAAAGGAATTGTTATAGACAATCAGAACACCAGACTGTTATAATTCTAAGAAGTACCCTAGTGGATCCACTTGAGTTCTGCACAAATTCAAATGAATGCATGGAATAAATACTTCATATTATGCTTCTTTGCTTCTACTAAGATGGTAACTTTTCAACTTGCTTGTTTATCTGCAGACACAAAAAAATCCAATATGCTTGGGTATCAGCACTATTTAATAGCACATAGGGATTCTTATATTCCCTGGGAAGAGTCAATCATTACAGAATCAAAACTGTAACTGTGAAAAAATGAAAATATAAAGACCAAATGGCACAATGCCCCCTGCTGTGAATCACTGAAAGAAGTAAAGTCATTTCTGTTTTTGCCTTTTGGTTTCAGGACCTATATGTTGTTTCTGTTAAAGATATGTCACTAAGAAAATTTATATCCAAGCAAGGTCCCCTGTTTGTGATATCAGGCTGGGAAACTCTGCGAATCCATGCCTGCCTAGTGGGGCCAACTGCAAAGAACTGTGAGTTCTGTCTTTATTTGTGTTTATCTTTTGTCTCCTGTCCTCCGGACCTCGTAGGAGTGGGCCATATTGGCTCAAAAAGAAAAACCTCGCTCTCCCAGAGGTCCATTCAGGGCAGGAACACCCAGGAACATGCCATTACAGTGAAAACCAGCAAGATTCAAGTACTGTGCAAAAGCAAGGTCCCCTGTTTGTGACATCAGGCTGGGAATCTCTGCGAATCCACGCCTGCCTAGTGGGGCCAACTGCAAAGAACTGTGAGTTCTGTCTTTTCTTTGTGTTTATCTTTTGTCTCCTGTCCTCCAGACCTCGTGGGAGTGGGCCATATTGGCTCAAAAAAAAAAAAAAGCGCAGCATCTCCGCTTCGCTATGTAGCCGCACACTCTTTCTAAGGAAAGAACAACATTGCAACAAGAAGAGAAAAAAATCACACTAAGGACTGTGCTGGACAACTGAAGACCAACATTTCTCTCTAGACTCTCTTCTCTGGTGTGCCTAGGCCCAAGATTTGATCCTTTGAGAGGCCTCATCCACGGAGGACTCCACTACCTTGTAGGAAAATCGACACACCCAGAAAGGGCGGAACCAGAGGAGTGTGGCTGCGCACATCATTTAGGCAATGAACACTATCGAAACACGAAGAAAAACACACAATACAAGTGTGACAATGGGCAAACAACGCAGGTCAGCATCAGACATAGAGAACGGAGATGACAATTCTGATGAGCAGACAACGACCTATGAACTAATCAATCTCTCAGATAAGGACTTTAGAAAAGCAATATGGAAGATGCTGAAAGAACTCAAAGAAACCATGGACCGACTTGAACAGAACACTAATAAGAATCAAGAAAATATGATGACAGAAATCACAAAACTCCAATCTGAAATAACATGTCAACTAACAGGCCTGAAAAACTCAGTAAATGAACTGAATGGAAAAATGGATAACCTCAACACCAGGGTAGAAGAAACTGAGAATAGAATTGGTGCTTTGGAAGATGAGATAAATAACAACTCCACACAGCGGGAGAGATTGGAAAACAAACTTAAAACAAATGAACAGAAAGTGGAAAAAATAGACAAAGAAAGGGAACAGATGAAAATAGAAGTCTATGATAAGATCAACAGAAACAACCTAAGAATCATTGGAGTCCCAGAGACACAGGAAGAAAATTTCCAGGAAAAATCAACGGTCATGAACATCATAAAAGAGAAATTTCCAGAGCTAAAGAATATATGTGATCAAATCCTGAATGTCCGAAGAGTACCAACCAAAAGAAATCCCAGAAAAAATACTCCAAGACACATCCTAGTCACAATGACGAACACCACAGATAGAGACATAATTCTGAAAACAGCAAGATCAAAAAAGGAAATTACTTTCAAGGGAGCATCCTTGAAATTTACAGCAGACCTGTCACCAGAAACACTCAAGGACAGAAAGCAGTGGTGGGATATTGTGACAAGACTGAATGAAATGAATGCTTCACCTAGAATACTGTACCCAGCAAAACTCACTTTCCGGTTCGACGGAAAAATACATAGTTTCACAGACAAAAAACAACTCAGAAACTTTACAGACTCAAACCCACACTTAAGA
>PVKC010031411.1:0-14539 GCA_004027635.1 Crocidura indochinensis | reverse complement strand
GGAAGAAGAAAGGGAAAAGGGAGGACTGGGAGGAGAAGGACGGGGAGAAAGGGAGGAAAGAAGGGAAAGGGGCTGGCAGGGAGAAAAAGAGATTAGGAGAGTCAGGGAGACGTATAGAGAATAAGAAGAGCTGAGACAGACAGAGAGACGAATAGAGAATAAGAAGAAGCAAGACAGAAAGAAAGAGAGAGATTAAGGGAGAAGAGAGTGTGCAGAGACAGGGACAGAAGTCAGAAGATTAAGAGAGAAGAGCAGAGACAGGGAAAGAAGAGAAGACAGAGACAGGGAGACAGAGAAAGAGACAGAGACAGACAGAGAGGAGAGAGAGAGAGAGAGAGAGATCGAACCAGGGAGAATTAGACTCTTTTGGCCAAACCTTTTGGACCCCCAAACCTCTTTGTGTGAATCATTTATTGCGGACGCTTATTGCTGAGGCCTCCCCCACACCTCATGGCTGGACATATCAGCCGCGAGTTTAGAAACTTTGTTTCTCAACAAGACTGTTAGGAAAATATTCCATAATTTTTGGAAATTTTTGAAATATTTTAGATATCCTAACCTCATACCAAATATCATCTAATAATAAATTATTTTTCATTCACTAAATGTGATGGGGTTCTGCATTGTATTGCTTTCTTATGTGACCTTACAGTGTGGTGGAGTTTTTTTTTAATATTTTTATTAATTTTTCAAATTTAAAAAAAATATGGAACGCTTCACGAATTTGCGTGTCATCCTTGTGCAGGGGCCATGCTAATCTTCTCTGTATCGTTCCAATTTTAGTATATGTGCTGCCGAAGCGAGCACAGAGTGGTGGAGTTTTTTGTTTGTTTTTTTTTGTTTTGTTTTGTTTTGTTTTGGGGTCACATCCAGCAGTGCTCAAGGGTTACTCCTGGCTCTACACTCAGAAATCGCTCCTGGCAGGCTCGGGGTACCATATGGGATGCCGGCATTTGAACTAATGACCTTCTGCATGCAAAGCAGATGCCTTACCTCCATGCTATCTCTCTGGTCCCTGGTGGTGTTTTTTTTTTTTTTTTAATGTGCTATAGTGTTACTCGTTGACTCAAAGAAATGTATAGCTGCACCTTTCTCGATGTAGTGACCTGGAGTGAAACTGGCTTTTATGAGTCCCAAAGAGGACTCCACTTCCAATTGGTCTGTCTGTCTCAATTTTTGAGACTTTAAGAAATAAAGGGTCTGGAGATAGCATGGAGGTGAGGCATTTGCCTTGTGTGCAGAAGGTTGGTGGTTTGAATCGTGGCATCCCATATGGTCCCCCGAGTCTGCCAGGAGTGATTTCTGAGCATAGAGCCAGGAGTAACCCCTGAGCACTGCCAGGTGTGACCCAACCCCCCCAAATGATTTTAAATAAAAATTATTAATATTATAATATCACTAATATTATTAATATTATTTTGTTGTTTTTGGGCCATACTCAATAGCTCTCAGGGGTTTCTCCTGGCTTTGTGCTCAGAAATGGCTCCTGGCAGGCTCAAGGGACCATAGGGGATGCCAGGAATTGAACCGGAGTCCATCTAGGGTTGGCCGTGTGCAAAGCCCCTTATTTTGATTTTTTTAAAAATTACTTTACCTAAACACTATTGTTTACAGGATTGTTAATAATTACAGCTATTTTTATTTACAGGAACAAGTTGTTCATGATTGAGTTTCAGTCATATAGTAACAAAATTCTCAATAGTGCACATTTCCCACCACCAATGTCCCCAGTTTCCCTCCTGCCTCCCTCCTCCCATCTCCTGCCTGCTTCTGTGGCAGACATCTCTCTCTCTTTTTTCTCTCTCTCTCTTTCTCTCTCACTCTCTCTCTTTTTTCTTACTTTTTTTTGGGGGTTTGGGTCACACCCAGCTTTGCTCAGGGGTTACTCCTGGCTCTCTGCTCAGAAATCACTCTTAGCAGGCACGGGGGACCATATTAGATGCCAAGATTCTAACCACTGTTGGTCCTGGGTTGGCAGCTTGTAAGGCCAACGCTCTATCACCGCACTATCTCTCCAGCCCCCCTCTCCTTTTATTTCTCTTGAGGCACTAGAGTTTGCAATACTGTTACCAAAGGGGCAATATGCATGTCACTTTACCTTCTTTCAGCACCTAGTTCTTGACCAGAGTGATCATTTCTTTTTTTGTTGTTTTTTTTTTTTATTAATTCTTTTTTTTTTTTTGGTTTTTCGGCCCACACGCATTTGATGCTCAGGGATTACTCCTGGCTAAGCGCTCAGAAATTAGCATATGGGACTCGGGGGGATTGAACCGCGGTCCTTCCTTGGCTAGCGCTTGCAAGGCAAATACCTTACCAAGCGCCACCTCTCTGGACCCCAGAGTGATCATTTCTAACTATTATTGTCATAGAGGTCCCTTCTCTGACCTAACTGCACTCCCCCACTATTTGTAGCAAACTTCCTACTATGAACTGGTCCTCTTTTATTTTGGTTTTTGGGCCAGACCTGGTGATGCTCAGGGGCTCCTCCTGGCTCTGCATTCAGAAATCACTCCTGGCTTGGGGGACCATATGGGACACGGGGGAGAGGGGATCAAACTGCAGTCAGTCCTAGGTCAGCCACATGAAAGGCAAACAGCCTACCACTGTGCCACCTCTGCTCTGGTCCCATGGACTGGTCCTCTTAACTCTTGTTTCTATTGTCTCTGCATATAATTACCATACTATCTTTTTATTTTATTTATTTATTTTATTTTTGGGCCACACCTGGTGACGCTCAGGGATTACTACTGGCTATTTGCTCAGAAATCGCTCCTGGCAGGCACGGGGGACCATATGGGGAACAGGGGATTGAACCGCCGTCCATCCTAGGTTAGTGCAGGCAAGGCAGGCACCTTACCTCCAGCGCCACCGCCTGGCCCCACCATACTATCTTTTTTTTTTTTGGGGAGGGGGTTTTTTGGGTCTCACCTGGCAGTGCTCAGGGGTTACTCCTGGCTCCATGCTCAAAAATTGCTCCTGGCAGGCACGGGAGACCATATGGGGCACCGGGATTCGAGTCGATGACCTTTTGCATGAAAGTCAAACGCCTTACCTCCATGCTATCTTCCGGGTCCCCATACTATCTTTTTTAAATGTTCCACAAATGAGTGAGATAATTTATCCCTCTCCCTCTGAATCTTATATTCAGCATAATGCTCTTTATATTTATCCATGTACAAGCAAATTTCATGCCTTCATTTTTCCTAACCGCTGTGTAAAAAAAAGAAATTATTTTTAAGTAAAATAATTAAAAACTAGGGCCGGGCGGTGGCGCTGCAGGTAAGGTGCCTGCCTTACCGCGCTAACTTTGGACGGACCACGGTTCGATCCCCCGGTTCCCATATGGTCCCCCGTGCCTGCCAGAAGCGACTTCTGAGCGCATAGCCAGGAGTGACCCCTGAGCGTCACTGGGTGTGGCCCAAAAAAAAAAAAACCAAAAAAAAAAAAACTAAAAAAAAACACACTTAAAAAAAGCGTCATTATGGAGCCAGAGAGATAGCATGGAGGTAGGGTGTTTACTTTGCATGCAGAAGAATGGTGTTTCGAATCCTGGCATCCCATATGGTCCCTTGTGCCTGCCAGGAGTGATTTCTGAACATAGAGCCAGGAGTAACCTGGGAGAACTGCCAGTGTGACACAAAAAACAAAAACCAAAACAAAAACAAAAAAAGGCTTCATGCAATGGTTGTTCTTTCTGGCAAGAATTTTGAGAAAGAAAATCTGGGACAGGGTCAGAGAGATAGTACAGAAGGTAAAGTGACTACCATTAAATTGAACCCCAGCACCACAAATATTCCACCAAGCCCAACAAATAGTGATCCCTGAGCACAGAAGCAGGAGAAAACCCTGAGCAGAGCTGGCCACAGGACCTCACCTATCCCTCCCCCAATATCTGGGATGATTATGTGATAAAATACTAGATTCTCTTTAGATTATGCCAGCCCTTTGATTCTTGAGTGCAAACTTTTAATTTTCTGAACTGTTTCCTATACTTTATTTTTCTGACTTGCCCTTGAATTCATTCTTGTGGAGAAGTCAAACACCTGATCCCTGAGGCAGGGATAACAGTTTTAGTACTGACTGGACTTTTCCTAATATCAGTCAAGAAATGAGAAGGGGCGCCGGGCGGTGGCGCTGGGGGTAAGGTGTCTGCCTTGCCTGTGCTAGCCTAGGACGGACCGAGGTTCGATCCCTCGTTTCCCATATGGTCCCCCAAGTCAGGAGCGACTTCTGAGTGCATAGCCAGGAGAACCCCTGAGCGTCACCGGGCGTGCCCAAAATAAAAAAAAAAAAAAAGGAAATGAGAAGGACCGGGGCTGGAGAGATAGTATGGAAGCATGGAGGTAAAGCATTTGCCTTTCATGCAGAAGGTCATTGGTTCAAGTCCAGGCACCACATATGGTTCCCTGAGCCTGCCAGGAGCAATTTCTAAGCATAGAGCTAGGAGTAACCCCTGAGCACTGCTGGGTGTGACCCAAAAACCAAAAAAAAAAAGGAAAGGACCATTAGAAGCTCCAGAACAGCAAGGTCATGTTCCTTTCCTAGAACCCAGAACTCTGACAATACATTGATGTTGGTCTTTGAACCTCTAGAACTTCCAGAAGTTTCAACTTGTCAGTCTGTATTCACTATTCACTAGCTATATTTATTCGGGAAAATGGACATATCTGGAATGATACCAGGCAGCCCATGGGACAGAGAGAAGAGCTGAAGGAACAGATACAATTGTGTGTAGAATCGGGCTCCTCTGAGGATCCCAGCAGTGAAGCTTCTGGACTTACACCACAACTCCACCCTCTAGGCAATCTGCTCCTCTTGCTCTTGGTAGTGGCCACTCTTCAGCAATGCTCTCTGCCTACCTCATTGAACTTGGGCTACTTACTCAATCATCTAACTCTCCAGAGAGACACATTGACCCAGCTTATTCTCTGCCTTTCCCAGCAGCCGTACTAGCATATGTGGATGAAGGATTAGCAACTTCTCTTCGAGAAAGATAACAGGCAGATAACAACAGGTGAGCACTGCACCCATGAAACTCAAGTCCTTTGTGGAAGAAGCCGACCTGTTGAAAACTGCTCCCTCACTCCGGAAGTTGGAAAGTCACAGTTGTTGAGAAAGATTATCCGGCAGTTCTGTGCAGAAGGTTTTGGAGCAAGGCCAGTCAGACAGCTGGTATAATCACCCAAATGTGAATTTAAGGGAGAATGAGGGTGCTTCTGTTATGGTTGTGTGATTGTTGTCATGTTGAGAAATGCCTTTATTTTTGTGTCTTCAAATCCTGCCAATTTTTAAAAAACGAATCACTTTTTATTCCCTTTCCTTCTTCTTTTGTTATTATTGCTGTGTGAAGACCAGAGGTGGTGGTACTCACACATTTAATTATTATTTCTGGGCACACTTTGGTTGTGGTACTTGTAATATACTTTGATGTGGCTCTGGAGTCATAAATACTATTGCTGGGGACACACTGAGTGCTTGTGGAAGGTGTTGGAGTCATGTTTGAAAGGCCTTACACTTACAAGGCAAGTTTCTTTGACCATAGAACTAAACCTCTCTCCCTTTGCTGAAAGTCAATCATTCTCTTGAATTAAATAAGGTACTCCAATGTTAACTGATTGTAGACAAAGGGAAGAAATTATTAGAAATTATGCATGTGGTGGAAGGAAAAAAACACTAAAGACTCTACCCATCAAATATTCAGACACCAGGCTCTGTTTCTCCCTGGCTTGATTTAAAGTTTTTAAATTATAATGTCATGATTTACCAAGTTGTCATAATATAGTGTCTCAGACAGTCAATATTCCAACACTAATCTCACCACAATGTGGCCTTCCCTCCACCAATAGCCCCAGTTTCCCACCCAGCACACAAGTCTACTGCCTTAGCAGGCACAAAGGCATTTACTTTATATTGCTTGTAATAAGAGCGAATTGAATTATGAAAAAAAAAAGATCAATAAAAGTTCATTTGTGTGGAGGGTCAGAGTAATAGCACAGCAGGTAAGGCATTTACCTTGCACACGGCCAACTCAGGTATAATATTCAGCATCCCATATGGGTCTATAAAGGCTGCCACGAATTATTTTTGAACACAGATCCAGGAATAACCTTGAGCACTATCTGGTGTAGCCCAAAAACAGAAACAAAAAGTCAATTTTTTTTTTTGCCATACCCTGCAGCACTCAGGGGTTACTCCTGGCTCTATGCTCATAAATGGTTCCTGGCAGGTTCAGGGACCATCTGGGATGCCGAGATTCAAACTACCTTCCTTCTGCATGCAAGGCAAACACCTTAACTCCATACTATCTCTTCGGCCCCAAAAAGTCAATTTGTGATCATTATTGTATCTCACAGTGGTGCTCCTAACATTGTTGTCTGAGGATTTATTGAGCTGGTTGTTGAACCTTCTGTGTTATTTTTGCTCATTGAGTTTAGTGGTTTCCTATGCAACTTTTCCATCAGATTTGTTGTGGCTCTACTGAGTTTGACACTTCTCTGAAATTTGGATGTGTTGTGCAGTTCTATGGCTGACACAGTGCTCAAGAAGCAATGGAACCGAAGCATTTTGGTTGCTTCAGGTTTGATGAGCTTCAGTTGCAGAGTTGGGTCATTTCTATGCTGTTGGATTTGGCCACAGGCAGAAGAAAATCTTGCCACCCCATTCTGAGGCCTCTGAGTTTTCAGTCGGTACTGTTCTACCTGTAGAGATTATATATTTTTTCTTTTTTGGGGGGCGGGGGTTGGGTCACTCCCAGCAGTGCTTCAGGACTTACTCCTGGCTCTGCACTCAGTGATCATGTCTAGAAAGTTATGGGGACCATAACATATGCAAGGCATTGAACCTGGGTTCACTGCCTGCAAGGCAAGTGACCTACCTGCTATCCTATGGCTCTTGCCCATATGTTCTTTTCATAGGTTAGTTGTAGAGCTGGGCGTTTTCTCTGCTGGCAGTTGTTGGGTGTGGGCAGGGGGCTGCTAAGATTTCTGATAATAAGAATCTAATTATACCCATTCTGTTGCTGGATTTTTTGTTTGTTTGTTTTTGGGCCACACCTGGTGTGATGCTGGTAATCAAACCCAATTCAGCCACATGCAAGGCATATAATAATAATAATAATAAAAATTAAATAATAATAATAATAATAATACATCCAGTGCGCTCAGGGCTTACTGATGGCTCTGTGCTTAGAAATCGCTCCTGGCAGGCACAGGGGACCATATAGGATGGCAGGATTGGAACCAACATCAGTCCTGGGTTGACTGCTTGCAAGGCAAACACCCTACCGCTATCTCTCAGGCCCTTAAGATTGGATTCTTTTAGTTATCAACTGGGAGTCATTAGGTTTCCGTGACAAGGAAATCTGAATGCCATCATCATTGTGTTTTCTTCTCTGTTATTGGTACTTTTCTCCATGACTCTTTCTTAAAGAATTTCTTATCTACTGATCAAGATCATTGCAATCTTCCAAACATTTCAGCATACAGGTATTTTCCAGATACTCCTTCAACATGTGACTCAAGTCGTGTATTTTTCAGTGTGCCATTGTGGAGATCAGTCAGGATGCATTTTTAGAACTGGGCAAAGCACAGCAGAGCAACTTGGTTGTCACACCGCCAGGACTGAAGTGATTCACAACAATGAAGACTCTACCCAAAGCCAGCAGCCGGGTGCCAGAGCAAGTCAGTGCAGATTGCAAAATCTCAGCACTCTCTGTAACAAACATTTTGTTAAGTTTCACTGCTCAAGAGGTAGAGCTGGGGGTAGGTTCCCTTTTACCCTTTACCAGGAGGAAGTCTACTCAAAGATACCAGGGACTGAAGGCGAGAGTTCTAAAGTCCCCTTTGCACCTAAGACTCAGGGTTATCTAGACAGAGGGGAGAATAATACTTCATTCAGTGGGCTTAGCAGAACCTAGTCCAGTTTTAAGCCGATGAGTTCAAATACGTGTTTTTTGTTTATTTTTTTTATAATTTATTTAAGGCACTGCGATCTACAAAGTAATTTTTATAGTTGTGCTTCAGCATATAATGTTCCAACACCAATCTCATCACCAGTACCCTCCACAACATCCCCATTAGCCTCCCAACCCCCTAGATTCCTCACTGATAGCTATGATTTTTGTTTGCTTGGTTATGTGGTTTACATATATAGATATACTGCAGTTCTGCACTCCCAATGTCTCAGGGCCTCTCCCCCCAATTCTGTATGTCCTATTTGCCTCTCCTTGCTCCCCACACCCTCTAGATTTCTTTTCTTCCATATCCTTTTCAGTTCTATAATCTAGGATCCAGGTATCTAGGTATCCCCCTCTTAGGTGCCTTGTATCCCCTTGTTCTGTTATTCTATATACCAGAAATCAAATGTACATTTTTCAGAGAAAACATTTTATTTATTTATTTATTTAATTAAAAATTTTTATTTTGCTGAAACTATTGTGATCAAAGAAAGATTTTGTTGATATGCATTGTTATTCAGATTTCAGTGCTTCAACTCAACTCAAATCAATGTTGTCCTCACACCCTCCTATTTTCGTCTAGAAGTCCAATCAATGCGCTATCCATTGAACCATGAAGTCAGGCATATACCCTCCTATTTTAATTGTTTTATAGTTCTCAACTGTGAAATATAAAAAACAAATGCTCACTAATATATCATTAAACAATGCAGGTTCAATTTACCATCATTGAGTTCCAAAAGATGAAACCATTAGGTCACTTCCACATAGTAAAGTGAAACCATTCAGGTTTTATTTTCAAGAGTCAAAACCTTTTTTGTTGTTGTTGTTGTTGTTGTTTTTGGGCCATACCCGGTGACGCTCAGGAGTTACTTTTGGCTATGCGCTCAGAAATAACTCCTGCCTTGGAGAACCACATGGGACGCTGGGGGCTCTGGGGTTCATCCTAGGTCAGCTGCATGCAAGGCAAGCACCCTACTGCTGCTCCACCGCTCTGGCCCCAAGAGTCAAAACATTTTTTTTTTTTTTGTGGTTTTTGGGTCACACCCGGCAGTGCTCAGGGGTTACTCCTGGCTCCATGCTCAGAAATTGCTCCTGGCAGGCACGGGGGACCATATGGGGCACCGGGATTCAAACCGATGACCTTTTGCATGAAAGGCAAGCGCCTCACCTCCATGCTATCTCCCGGCCCCGAGTCAAAACTTTTTTATAAAATAGATTTCCATAGTTTTCTCCTGGCCATCCCACTCCCCATTGCCCAAACTCCTCAACTTCCTCAACTTCCAAGTCTTGCATAACTTGCTCTGTCAAACTTCTGTGCCTGTCTCCTTTCTCTCTGTACTCCTACATGCTGCCTTGGATTCCTGAGCCTGCTAGAATCATCCAAGTTGACCAATGGTCCAGATAGCTGTGGCCATTCCAGACCCTCTGAAATCTTATGTGCTTTTCTGCCATGAATTTAGCTTTAACCAATGCAGATCACATGCCTTTGCTTTCAGTCTCTCACAGTCACCAAACAACCTTGCTTTGCCTTCATCTTTCCTTTACTTCAGGGTCTTGACAGCTTGTTGTGCCTCTTTCTGTGAATTCTGATGCAGTAAGCCAATATTTCTCAGACCTTCTGTTCAAAACAGGCTCAATTTATCTGCTTACTTCTCAGGAGACCTGTAAAACTAAAATGAATGAAGCTTATGGATTCCATATGCCTTGGTTTATTGTGTGTGTGTGTGCCACATCCAATGTATTCATGGCTTATCATATGCAGTGCTGGGGATTGAAATGGGGCTGATTGAATACAAGGTAAGTGCCATTTCCCCTTTACTATCTCTCTAGTCTCATAGATGCTGCATATTCTAAAGTACAACACAGGAATTATTATAATACAGAATTCTTTTGCCTTATATTATTTACTAAGCACATGGGTAACTAAATATTTCTGAGATTGGAATATAAGATCAATGTTGCTAGTCACTGGAAAAGGTCTCACATCATTTATCTACTGACAATTGTCTCGCATTCTAAGACTGTAATCCATTTTATTAATCCCATTAAAGCACACAGGAAAAGTTATTTTTATGACTACATTTGCATATTATTTTAATAAATTAGCATTGAATGTGCTTATTATGGATACTGAGCTTATCTGGTTGCTTCTAAGTTGAAAAGTCTACATATGTAACTTGTAAATAGTGATTTGTCTTATTCATGTAATCTGTAATCATGAAATTTGAATAATGTTTCTAAATTGAGTCATTTTTTTTTCATAGCATTTTAAGGATATAAGTTTGGGTCCAGTTAGAGTTAATAAGTCATCTTTTCACTTGTGAAAAACTGGAACACCCTGGGGAAAAAAAGAGAAAAATGATACAAGATTCAAAACAACTTTTTTCCACTTTTCTTTACTTTGGAGGGGAGGGTTTGGCCATACCTGGCAGCTTTCAGGAGTTACTCCTGGCTCTGTGCTCAGAGATCACTACTGGCAAGGCTTGGAGGACCAAATGGGATGCCAGGGGTTCTTGGTTGGTTGTGTGTTAGGAAAACAACTTTTCACGTATGTGTACTTGAAATTGAATCCAGAACTATGAAGCATGTATTCTATCATGGTGTTACACTGCTCAATTTCTATGCATACAGATAAATAGTTGAAATTTTTTGATAGGTAATTTTTTTCTTTCAGCCATGGTAAGCTTTATGGATATGAATAGAGATAATGATGGGTAAATATTGGCAGCCTGATAATAGGCTTAGTTAAATGTCATTGTAAAGCTAAAGAATATATATTAATATAATTTTAAATCATTATACTTAATAATTTTGATTAACAAGTTTAGTAAGGGAGTTACTTATTTCCCATGGCCTTCATGCTATATTTACTGAATAAAATCTTGCCATACTTTAAAATAAGAGGTTGGGAGTCAAGAACTGGCTCTATGGGCTGAGTGCATGCTTTACGAGCAAAGGCCTGGATTCAATCTTTAGTACTGCTTGGTCCCCTGAGCATTACTATCAGTGACCACCTACCACATGAGTACCGATTTCTCATATACTGAGTACTCATATATAATCCCTGAGTATGCCAGGTGTGACCCCCCCCAACCACTACAATAAAAGGACATTAGATAAGGTCAGTGATTTTCTCACATTTAACAGCAACTTACGTTATAGAAGACATATGTATGATTTTAATGTTATATAAGTTAATAAGTTCCATAAATGCTTACTTAAAAGCAAATTTATGAGAACAATTATGTAGGAAGATATGTAGGAAGAAATATGTAGGAACAAATTTGTAGGAAGCAAAAATTGTAAATTTCAGGGAAAGGGGGCCCGGAGAGAGAGCACAGCGGCGTTTGCCTTGCAAACAGCCGACCCAGGGCCAAAAAGGTGGTTGGTTCGAATCCCGGTGTCCGCCCATATGGTGCCCCGTGCCTGAGAGGAACTATTTCTTTTTGTTTTGTTTTTTTTGTTTTGTTTTGTTTTTGGGTCACACCCGGCAGTGCTCAGGGGTTACTCCTGGCTCCATACTCAGAAATTGCTCCTGGCAGGCACGGGGGACCATATGGGGCACCGGGATTTGAACCGATGACCTTTTGCATGAAAGGCAAACGCCTTGCCTCCATGCTATCTCCCGGCTCGAGAGGAACTATTTCTGAGCAGACAGCCAGGAGTAACCCCTGAGCACAGTCGGGTGTGGCCCCAAAAAACTAAAAAAAAAAATTTCAGGGAAAGGCTATCAGAGACTCAATGTTGCTTAAATATATATTACTTTAGAATAGTTTATTATCATTTTAGGTGTTGATATATTTTTGTTGTAGAGGAAAATTAACCATTAATTAATCATTATTATTTAATTAATAAAACAATTAATAATTAATAGATCATCTAACACGTTGAAGGGGAAATGTTAATGTGAGTTGTCCTCATCTGAGAACACAACAATGAATTATTGATCAATTATTATTAATTATTATTAATTAATAATGAACTATTTAATATGTTGAAGGAAAATATTAATGCAAGTTGTCCTCATCTGAGAACACAGTGAAATTGAGTAAAACATACATGTAGATACTTGTGTTTGTTTCAGACATTAAATCAGAAGATAGTTTGATGAACAAACTTTGTTTTCTCTGAAACAATGATACAATTTTCTTCCATTTAAAATTTTTCTGTTGTTGCACCTTTAATTTATAGAAATGCAGAATTGTAACTTTGATCAGTGAAATGTTATTTTATTTCATCTGCATATATTTCTTAGGTGATTTAACCATTCTTGGGGCCAGAGACATAGCTTGGAGGTAAGGCATTTGCCTCGCATGCAAAAGGTTGGTGGTTCGAATTCTGGCATCCCATATGGTCCCCTGAACCTGCCAGGAGCGATTTCTGAGCGTGGAACCAGGAGTAACCTCTGAACACTGCCAGGTGTGACCCAAACACCAAAAAAAAAAAAAAAAAATTAACCATTCTTTTCTTTTTCCCCCCATTTAACCATTCTTGAAAGCCTCTTGAATTCTACATTTTCTGTTAAGCAAACTCAATGTTAAACTCATTGATCACAAAAGGATAACTTTTCCAAAGAGCACTAGTTACTTATAAATTCAGCAATCAATAGGTTTCAACATAGTGTTTTTCACTTCAGTAGTAAACAATTCTCAAAAGAACCAGGAAGTAGGATCTTTAAACTATTTAACTATGGATATTTCTTAAACTATTTAATGAATTTGAGATTAATAGTATATGTAAATACTTAATCAAGTTTATTGAATTTCCAAAACATTTCATCTCTATGTTAAAGTTAAAGAAAAACTGTTGTGCCCAACACACTGACTTTTGTCAGTTTCCAAAGTTATTAGTGTTTGGTGTTAAAAGTTCGGGGCCCGGGAGATAGCATGGAGGTAAGGCGTTTGTCTTTCATGCAAAAGGTGATCAGTTCGAATCCCGGTGCCCCATATGGTCCCCCGTGCTTGCCAGGAGCAATTTCTGAGCATGGAGCCAGGAGTAACCCCTGAGCACTGCCGGGTGTGACCCAAAAACCAAAAAAAAAAAAAAAAAAAAAGTTGGATAAGATATCAAAATGAAACTTGAAGCTCATATTTGTGTAATTTTAAGGTATCATACATAGATTACATTTTAAAAGTCGCTGGACTGGCTGATTTTTTTTCTCTTTGACTATTTAAATTTTAGCTTATTCAGCTTACCTTTCTGGAGATGATAGCAGTGTTATGCTATAGGGATAGACCAAGGCTTAAATGTCTTAGGGTCATCTCTTGGAATCTAAGAAAGAAAATAATTAAATACTTAAGAAGAAAGTGGTTTTGTGTTGTGACCTCAGCTACATTTAGATCACTATGAATGTGCTTTGCTTTCCATATGTGAGTTCCAAAGGACTATTTATATCCTCTGACAATTTGAGAGGAGAATAGAATGGGGGTTGATCTGAGAACAGTCCTGTCCACAGCTTTACCCCAATAATTTGTCTTGGTCTGTGCCCTGCTCCTTAAGCTGTGGACTAAACCTCCTGAGAACGGACTTGTGATTAACACTTTCACACTGATTCACTCTGTTAGGACTTGGTTTGGCCCAGAGCAGAACATAATTCCTCCCCTTCAATGCAATCATATTTTCTTGTATGCTCAACTTGTAATTACATTGTGTTAAAAACAAAAACCAAAATCAGGTGAGTACAGTTAGAGAAATAACTACACTGAGAACTATCATAACAATGTCAATGAGTAAGGGAAGTAGAAAGCCGTCTGGAATACAGGTGAGGGTGGGGGGGAGGGGGAGAGGCATTGGTGATGGGAATGTTGCACTGGTGAAGGGGGGGTATTCTTTTCTTTTTATTTTGACCAAAGTGGCTTACATATCTTTCCCAATATTGTTTTAGGTCGAGATATTAACATTGAATCAGAGGAATTCCCATCCCCAAAGTTGTCTTCCCTCCACCCCCATTCCCATCCTGCATCCCATATCCCCCACCCTCATCCCCTGGGTTGCCAGTACAAGTGATCCCCTCTGTGTCTAGCTTACTACTTGGTGATCATACAACTATTTGGGCCTGGTACCAAAAATATGGAACGCTTCATGAATTTGCGTGTCATCTTTGTGCAGGGGCCATGCTAATCTTCTCTGTATCGTTCAATTTTAGTATATATGCTGCTGAAGCGAGCGCGGGGTATTCTTTTTTGGGGGGAGGGTATTCTTTTTATGACTGAAACCCAACTACAATAATACTTGTAATCACAGTGTTTAAATAAAGATATTATTAAAAAAAACACAAAATCACGGAGAGATAGTACAGAGGCGTTTGCCTTGCAAGCAGTCGTTCCAGGATCAAAGGTGATTGGTTAGAATCCCGGTGTCCCATATGGTCCCCTGAGCCTGCCAGGAGCTATTTCTAAGCAGATAGCCAGGAGTAACCCCTGAGCACCGCTGGGTGTGACCCAAAACAACAACAACAACAACAACAACAACAGCAACAACAAAAAAAAAATCCCAAAATCAATGCCCTGTTAAGTAATGGAAACCATTTATGTGTACAAGAGGCTTTTCTCTTTTTTTTTTTTTTTTTTTTTTTTTTTTTTT
>PVKC010031410.1:0-14537 GCA_004027635.1 Crocidura indochinensis | reverse complement strand
ATTCTGTTTCTTAAAGGTCATTATATTTTGGTTTGGGTTTTTGGTGGGGGTCTTTGGGTCACACTGGTGCCACTTAGGCCATACTATTGGGACTGCAATCAGGGATCAATTATTGTGAATTTAGTTGACCATATAATCAAACCCAAGTCAACCTAATGCCAACACAAGCATACTGTAATCTCACTCCAACATCAAAGAGGTAATATATATCAAGGATAAAAACATTTCATTTTTCTGTTTTCTATATATAATTTGCTATTTAGAATGAGGAGAAGAGATGTAAAGTTAGGTTTTCTGTCCTTTTTCTTGGTTTTGCAACTACAGTGATCAGAGATTATAGGTCTGCTTTTACACTTGGCAATGACATTAATCAGACATCCACTGTTTTGTCCTCTGGTATAGGCACATATATTGGCCAGGCATCCTATTCATTTTTCTGCTTCTATGTTTATTTTGCCTACAATGTTCACCTGGGACTGCTGTGATTCTCACAATGTTCAAAATGGGAATCATGGTGCCTCAGTAGACTGACTAAATAATGGGATCTTGTGGAATGTGTGCAAGATAAGCGTAAATTAATGCTGTCCCAGATCTATGTATAATTTCTTCATCCTTCCTCAGTGATATACAAAGACTACTTTATTAAAGACTCATTATATTGATCCAATAATTAGCATTATGTACTATTTTATACGACAATTCCTTTTTGTGTGCAGCAATATTAAACTGCCTAAATTAAATGTAGAAAATTATGGTAAATGGATCAGAGACCATTTATCTTTGTTATTTTCAAATGTAAGCTAATATTATTTTACATTTAAACTATATTAAGTATATGAAATACAATATGGAACATATGACATTTAGGTTTTGTGTATTGATGCTTTTACTAAAACAGTACAGCATTGTGAATGAATTTTTGAGTAATCTACTAGAAACACTAAATCTAAAATAGCTAATGTGGGGCCAGAGCGATGGTGCAGTGGTAGGGCGTTTGCCTTGCATGCAGCTCACCCAGGGGACTTCGGTGCTGACCCAGGAAGGTCATTGGTTCAATCTCCGGCATCCCAGATGATCCCCCAAGCCAGGAACAATTTCTGAGCGTATCACTGCTTATAGTCCAAAATAAAAAATAAATAAAATAGCTAATATATTCTGTCACTTTAAATAACTTACCTAATAGCTTCTTACTAAAATAAAAAGAGGTTCTTTTGCAGGTTCTTTTACTTATAAATATATAACTATCTCATCTTTTTTGTGTTGGGGGATTAAAACAACAGCAGAGAGAGTTTAGTCCCGGAGCTAAGTTTAGCCCATTCTAATTTCAGAACCATTAAAATCTTTGTGAAACCAATATACGAAATTTTAGTAAATGTTCCAAATATAACACTCACATTATGTGATGTTGAGTTTCAAAATTTTGTCCACCATGTTATTTAGTTATAAAGATACAATCAAGAAGAAAAAAATTCTGAAATAAAGCTTCAAGCTTGATTAATTGATCCTAAGTGCAAACTAAAAAAAAATACCCACTTTTTATAAGTGTTAAACTCTTCACAACAAACACTGTCCAATTATTTAATTCTGAGATACAAAATAGAAAGAGAAACTTATTTGGCATTTAATATATACCCCCAAACCATCATTGCAATGGTTATTCTGTAAAAGAAAACACTTTCCCTATGAAAGTCTTTAAATACATGTTTGTTCTTTATTGATATGTGTTAATGACATAAGAGTGTAGAGGAAAATTTGTGTATGCTTATATGAATAAAACTAATTTAGAAAAGATTCAATTGAATTTCTCTTATTGATGTTTCATTAAAAATGCTTAAACTTATTCTCATATAGTCAAAAATAACTCCAATTTCTAAGTTACAGAAAAAATATGTACTGTATATCTGAATCACTCACTCCTTTTCATCAATTTAAACTTCTCTTTTTTTAACTTTCTTATATAGGTAATCTTCTTGTATCATCTGGATTTAGTTGATTTTCATCTAGACCCCTTTCTTTAAAATTTATCTTATCTACTTCAAATTTCACTGAGTAGTTTACGTTTTTTTTAAGTTGAAAATTTGATATGAATTTTCCCATAGGGCAACAGCAAAACATATTGCCATAAAACTTCCTAGTCTCTAGCACAACAATTTTAAGAAACCAAAATTTTATTTAAATTGCAAGCAATTTAAATGTAATTTTGCGGGGCCGGAGAGATAGCATGGAAGGTAAGGCATTTGCCTTTCATGCAGAAGGCCATCAGTTCGAATCCCAGTGTCCCATATGGTCCCCCATGCCTGCCAAGAGCAATTTCTGAGCATGGAGCCAGGAGTAACCCCTGAGCACTGCCGGTATGACACAAAAACCACACACACACAAAAAAAATAAACATAATTTTGCAAAAATATATTTTATGATTGACATTATATTTGTTTCCTTTGGAATGGCCATGAATCAGTTAAGATGAAATACATTAAATAAATAATTCAATAATCATTTTTTTCAATTTGAGGAGCATATGTGGATGACAGAACAAAAAAATACAGGTGATATGGTAACTAAGATATAAAAATAACCCTCAAAATGAAAGAGAAATAAATAATACACAAAACCAGAAATGAGAAAGGATACAGTCTTAAATTAGCTCCATCATTCAATCAACAAGCCCAATCTCAGAGCCAGGAAATGAATTTTCTACTATATGACACATCCAAGCCAAGAATTGCATAGTTTAAATAAAAACTTTTCCTTGAGCAAGGTAGAGAGGAATGGAAATCCAAATCTAACTTATTCACCATAGGAACCAAGCTATCTGCCATTTATTGATTATAGCATGAAAGTATTGAGTAATAATGCCATCTTACTAGAGTTGTGTCCTTCTCACTGATCTCCAAAATGCATGTTCGAATGTGCCTCAAACCCATGTTACACATGCACAAAACAGCCAACAGTCCTAGAATCACATTCAAATTTCCTGGCAACAAGTGAATTGCTATATTGATGATGCTTTCAAATCTCCCATTTCTTTCTTATTTTTTTATTTTAGCTTTATAGCATCCATTTTTTAAATATATAAATCTTTATTTAAGCACCATGATTACAAGCATGCTTGTAGTTCGATTTCAGTGAAATCTTACATTTCTGTGCTCCAAACCATTGGCCAGGCTTTCTCTGGAAAAGCAGCCATGACACTCAGTCCAAGGTTGCACCTTTGTGCTCAACTAAAAAGCCAATGCTCTATCTTTGCCCCAATCCATTTATCTCATAAATTTAACCACAAAACTCTAGTCCTGCCTCCCAATCAGAGGGAGTAGCAATGGAGACACCAAGCCCAATCAGATATAAGATCACCAAGTAATAAACCAGAAACAAAGGGAGTCACTTAATCTAGAAGACCCTGGGGAGAGGGTGGAGGATATGGGAGACAGAATGAGATTGGAGGTGGAGAGAGGACAACTTGGGGATGGGAATTCCCCTGATTCAATGTTTATTTGTAAATGGAATATTACTGTGAATATCATGTAAACCACTATGATTAAAATAAAAAAAATTGAGAAAAAAAATTTTGGCTTGGAAAAATAAAATATCTTATCTCAATTTTAAGTTTTGAGAGCCAAAGAGCCTGAGGTTCTAAAACAGAATCATTGATTTTATATCTCATGATACAATCTGGAATTTCATTTGCATCTTTCTATTCACATAAACTTACATTTCACACAACTTACCAGACACTTTCATGTAATTAGATAATTGAGACATTTAAAGAGGAGAAGAAATAACCTCCAAATTGGATTCTTATACATAAGAATTTCTTGAGCATCTATTTATGCTGTTGTTTTTACAGTGTTGAGAATTAAACATAGAGTTTTATATGTGCACTTATGTCCTATGGCTATCCATTGACCAACATGGCCTTAAAATAAAATGTAGCCAAAGTTCTAAAACCAAGTTTAAAATAAGCCTATTGTAAAAGACATTAGAATTTATGAGGGAAACTCTCTTTGTAAGACTCATTCTCTGTGTTCCTCTGTCTGTCTACTTCTCTCTTTCTGTCTCTCTATTTCTTACACCTATACCTACTCAACAGGACTAGGATAACCACATCTCCAGAAATTTTTACCAGGAAAAAGAAAAGTTTACATGATATTCATAGCGTAATTTTACTTATTATGTAATAATATAATTCTAAAACTTAACATGTTAATGTCAAATTCTTTATATTCCATATACACTCATAATTTTTTAAAATATTTTTATCATAAGTAATGACAACTATTGTATCATCTATTAGGTTGAAATCAGACTCAGTTACTATAATTCTCTCTTCAATAATATGAGTAAGCAACAGAAAATTTAGGTTTTATCTTCAAACACAAGCTCACAGTTCTATTTCTTGCTTATTTTAATCACTGTTGCATTATATTATAACATTATTTAAGATATGTTATTGAAAAATCTACTTGTATATCTTGTATATAAACTGCAATAATATTACTTCTCAAAATATAATTCAATTCAAAAGTACTTAGATTACCTTAGAACTGGATTTTTTTGTTGTTTTGTTTTTTTGTTTTGGGGCCACACCTGGTGATGCTTAGGGGTTACTCCTGGCTATGAGCTCAAAACTTTCTCCTGGCTTGGGGGACCATACTGTATTGGATTGAACCAAGGTTGGTCCTGGATCAGCTGTGTGGAAGGCAAAAGCCCCGCTGCTGTACTATAGCTCTAGCCCCTGTTTTTATCCATATATGTAGAAAAAGAAGCGAAGTTAGGGAATAAATATGTGGTTGTAGGCTATATATTTATAATTTCTTTATAAAACTAAGATCATACTGTAGTAGAGCAAAAGATAAGGAAAACTGTGAAGCACAAAGGCAGTATAATTATAGGAATCTAAAGAGAATTATTGCTATGTAAGTAATAATGTTTACTAATGGGCCAGAGAGATAACTCAGGTTTACTTTGAATGTAACTGATGCTGGTGAAATGTCTGGCACCACATATAACTCCCCAAGAATTTCCAGGAATAATACCAGGGTACAGAGCTAAGAGAAAGTCTCAAACAACAAAGCACATGGTCCCATTAGTCCTTCCCATCTCCTTGGTCCATCCCTTAAAAAAAATCAACAATGATTTCTTTGGATTAATTGGGCAGGTAGTATTTTTGGTGTTTTAATTCCATAATGTAAATAATACGAAAGTGTCTGATTCTAGTTTTGAAAATATTCTTGTGAGTTTGCAAGTTTTAGGAAAATTTAAGTCTTATTTCAAGGTGACAATAATGGCTGAGTCACTACTCAACAGAGGAAAATTCAACAATGTAAATAAAGACTAACCCAATGAGTAATAAGAAATGTACTATGTGCCTAAAGTCAAGACAATAAAACATTGTGAGGAAAGAGAGAGATAACAAATAGCAAAAGACATTTACATGGCATCTCTCCAAATGAATATGTCAGAGATTTAGCCATTGGAAGTACCATTACAGAGATTGCTTATGTTCTTATTTATGGAGTGTTATTTTTCTAAATATGTGAAGCATAGATTTAAAAATTTCTTTGAGGAAGACTTGTAGCAGGGAGCAAAAATATTTCTTTAAGAATTTTTCATTTTAGGGAAAAAGAAAAGTTTTTAAAATTAATTTTGTTGAGTAACATGGTAGCATAATTCTCTTCCTTTCAGTTTTTTTCAGCTGCAAATCTCAGGTAAATTATTTTTTAGTTTATATTTGTCATATTACTTCAGAAATTCATCATAATATTATACACTATTTAGTTTTATTAGTATCCAAACATTCCATAAATTATTAGTACCTATTGAAAACTAGGCTGTTTGGGGCCCGGGAGATAGCATGGAGGTAAGGCGTTTGCCTTTCATGCAAAAGGTCATCAGTTCGAATCCCGGTGCCCCATATGGTCCCCCATGCCTGCCAGGAGCAATTTCTGAGCATGGAGCCAGGAGTAACCCCTGAGCACTGCCAGGTGTGACCCAAAACAAAACAAAACAAAACAAAACAAACAAACAAAAAAAACAAAAGAAAACTAGGCTGTTTGGTTTTCATTTTCTTTAACTTGCTTATTTGATATTTCTTTTTTTTTTTTTTTTGGTTTTTGGGCCACACCCAGTGACACTCAGGGGTTACTCCTGGCTATGCACTCAGAAGTCACCCCTGGCCTGGGGGACCATATGGGGCACGGGGGATCGAACGGCCGGCCGTCCAAGGCTAGCGTGGTAAGGCAGGCACCTTACCTTCAGCGCCACCGCCCGGCCCCTATTTGATATTTCTTTACTGGTATTGACTTCTATAAGTTACTGAGGGCATTAGGAATGCCTAAGAAATATTATAGGAAATACATTTTCACAGTCCATGTCCAGTAACAGCTGTTCCCAATGATACCATTTATTCAAATTCTCTAGCATATTTTAGAAATGTTATGACCTAGAACGTTCAATCTTAAAGTAAGGTTGTTTCCAGTCCACAGCTTACCAACTACAGGCAAATTAATTTCTCCCCAATGTGCTTATAGTAAGACGTTTGTATTAACCAGATGAAAAATTACAACTTAAAATAAGATTTACTTATATTTTCTCTGCCAGAGATACTGATTGGGTCATCATGATTATGTCAAGTGCAAATACATCATAAACTGCTCTGTCAACATTATAGCCAGTTAGCTTGGTAGTAAGGTGCCAATGTGATTATGCTAATACCAGCTCTCTTGGCTTATCAGTCAATCCCATAGCTGGGATGCCTGGGAGATACATTTCAATAAGTGGAGACAAAATATATCTAATCCTTACTGACATTAATAATTTATTATTAATCAGTTTATGAAGACTTGCTAACAGCAGAAGGAAATAGAGAGGAAGATGGATTTCTCTCACTCTCTCTCTCTCTTTGGATTTAGTCTTACTTTTCTCTAAGGCTAAATCTAATCATTTTATTTCTGAAGACCAGATAATTAACTAACCATTTACTTAAACTTACTTAAAGGGCATCAATAATCCTCCCAGGGGTCCACCTTTGATCAGAGGAGGTTAAGCTAAATTGACTCCTGCTTTTTCAGATTAAGGAGATGCAACTATGATGCAGCCACCCAGAAGGGAGCTAGCTGACTTCATTCAACTGAGAACTTATTTAAGTTCTTTTATGAAAGAACTTAAGGGAAAACTGATGTAGACCATTAATTTATAGTCATAAATTGTATGGGAGATGTATTGAAGTGGCTGCAAGAAATGCAAGAACAGTAGAATGATCTGAAAATAACAAGTTTGATCTTTTTGTCATCAAAATATTGGCACCAAGTGCCACACTTGGTGGCAATTGGGATTGCTTCCAGGGCTCAGAAGATCAGATAGTGCTGAGGATAAGACAGGTTTCCGCATGTAAAATATTTGCTTCAATCCTTGAGTTTTCTGCTTAGTCAACTCTGCAAAGTCTTAACACTTTTATACTAAATTGTTCATGGTTTTTTTAACTTGATTCTATTTTACCTTATAAATATAGAAAGACACATAGAAATCTTTTCCTATTTGTAAACATATTGTTATGATGTCTCTTGTGAGAGTTATAAAATAAAATCATAGTGAGATATTTTGAGAAGAGATGTACTTCTAATTTTTAAATTTAGCTTTTTGTATGTTTCTTATTCAAGTTTATTCAGTAATTTTTAGTTGTATAATAACTTACAAACTCCAGCCATGAGAAAAATGTTTATTTTCTTGACCTCAGTTTCATCTTTTCTTGAAAGGATGTAATACATGTTTTCCTTATATGTGTTTTAACATGAAAAACTACATTATATTCAGACTTAACTATATTAAAATAGAAAACTTTTGTGCAGTTCACTTCAATAAGAGTCTTTCCATTTGTTTCTTTTACCACTTTTATGTGTTGAGTATAATTAACTATTATTCAATGTATTCCTTATACTGCAATGTAGTTCTCTGAGTTCTCACTTCAATGCCACATCTCATTCAAACCAGTGACTTAATTAATCAGTGTCCTACTATAAGCCTTTTATCAATATTATAATGTGTCTTCATTTGCCTAATAAAAGAGCAGAACTTCTTAATCATCACTTTAAAAAAACTTATTGAAAACAAGTTAGATAAACATGAATCAGGTTGCTAAATTCTATTATTTGGCATAATTAAAATATTCATGATAAGGAGACAAATATAAGCCACATATTGCTTGTGATACTTTCAACTAATTTAGTGACTTTGATTTTAAAAACAGAGTTGAAAAAACCCAAAAGTATCACATAGAAATTGGCAAAAATTGAGATCAATAAATGATTAAAGAAAAGTTATTTCATGTCACTAATTACTGAAATAGATGGAACCATGGAACCATCACATGTACTTTTTCTCCTATGTATTTATAAAATATCTTGATTTACATTCCAAATTTAACATGTTTTTCTGAGTTTAACTTTGCAACAAAGAGGCCCACAGAAACCTTACATTTGGACAATAATTTGCATTTCACCAGAAAAATCCAGCTTGATAAATATTACAGCACCATGTAAGAAACTGGAGAGAAGCCTTTTGAAAAAGTAGGGAGAAAAGATAACCAAACATGTTTAAAACGTGACCCCTATCTTTGCCCGTTTTAGATTATTTTCTTAAATCTGACATTACAAGTGACATATCCAAAAACCTATGAAGTGTAGGAAGTGATTTTTGAGGAATATTTTAAGGATATTTTTGGATAAATGGAAATTTCAATTTATGAGATGCTTATTTATTTTAACTTTTTAATAAAGTAAACTTGACTATCAATTAAAGAAGAAATAGATACCTGAAAGAACTGCTTTATGCTGAGTTCTGTTGGAGTGATGATATCAATGCAGGGTGACATTTGAGGGTCAACTTGCTTAAAATTCTGAAAACCAAACAATAGAAGAATCTAAATTAGTCTCATTAAAGATATTGCACATTAGGTATAGGAAACATGAATTGATTTTTTTCTGGAATAAATCTACAACTAACATAATATTATTTTCTTACTTTATAAAACCAGCAGATCATTGGACTCAGAAAAGTATAAAAGTGTAAATTCATAAACCTCTTTTATTGTTTTCGCTTCACCAACCCAATTGCAAACAGCTCATCACAATTAGTTATCAAGATAAACGAGGTTCATTTTCCTACTGCTATTGGAGACATTTCTGAAATAAGTTCTAAAAAGGGAATTTAGCTGATTTTAAGGAAATGATCACTCTGAACAAGAATGTGTGCTCAGGGAAATAGATTCACTTCTCATGTACCCTGAGTGAAAGGCAATCAGTGAGTTCAGCACACTCTTCTGCAAACTTCAGGTTAAATGTGGATGCATTAAATCACACCTCCTCTTTACAGGTGTTCAGGCTCATTGCCCTTCACTTGGCCTTGAGGTTCTTCAGACACCTTTATTAAATGCTGTGTTCTTTGTTTATCCAATAGATTCTTTTTTGGACACACACTGAAATCCTGATGCTTTAGTTTTACCCCATTCTACTTCACATTTAGTTGTTATAGGCTGGTTTAGATATGATCATGTATAAAAGCTGCATAAATATGTCTAATGCACATTACTATTTAAGTGACAGTGACTTAGATATCTATAATATTTCTCATTTTATATTTATTAATAAATTTTGATTATAGCCTTCACTCTAATATTTCTTAATTCCTACTATTGGAAGAAACCGGATATTCTATGCTTAGAAATAATTTCATGAACTTCACTGGGCTTATAGTGACACCCCCACAATACTCAATTTTTTTTACTACTTTGCAGTAAACTTTAAGCTTGAAAACTCAGCTAGGTTCCAGTATAGAAAAAGCATATTTCAATTAATCAATCTATAAATAAATCCATATCTGTGTTATAATTAGGAAGGGTATTTTATATGGTCTCTAATTTTAAAGTCTTAAGTTTGAAAAGTATATGTATGTATCTAATTTAATAAAGTAAATTATAAAAGTTAGTATAATTCTATGGATTTTAATCATCTTAACCTTTAAAAACACGAATATTAAAAAATGGATGGTTTAAATTTGTCAACTGCAGAAATTTCCTGCTGACTCATGAAAGTTATTTTCACTTAACAGACAGTGAATTTCAACTGCCAATTCACAGATAACTTCTGAACCCTAGTGTCAAATGGTGAAAACTGCTGGTCTAAATTGTAGACCAACTTCCCACCAAACCTATCATTTGGTAAAAATATCTGAAGGAAGTGTATTTTATTAATCAGAGCTAGACTATATAAACTATAAGAAATATTATATAGTTTAATAAATGAAAGCATTATGAGTGTGATGAAAGGAAAACTAAGTAGTTCAGGACTATAATTAGGAAGAATCAACAGCCAATTTAAGAAGTACAGCCCAAACATTTCTGGACACATTTATAATGAGAAAATATCAGAACTTTATACTCTTTCTATATAAAACAATGGTAAGTATTTTTCAGTGTTACAAAACTAAAAGTTTGAAAGTTACAAGCACAGAACAAATGGAGAAATACTGATTTCAACCTATCATACATCTGTGTATATCGGAGATACTAAAAGACTGCCATAAGTATTGTCTGTTATGTTTTCTGCTAATTGCAACTCCAGATATAGAGAATTATGCTTTCCAGTTCTGTCAAAAAGAGTAGGATCAACTCTAAAATAGCTGAGCAGAAAGTCCGTTTTTAGCTCATATAATCGTAGGAAACAGATGTTATACTGATAAAGTAACTGTTTTCTGGGGTCAGTTTTAATTTAATTTAATGGTTCATAACTTATTTGCATTGCTTATCAAGAAATTAATCAAGTGTATAATTTGGTCAGAAGTATAATAGAGTGATTCAGACCAGCTTCAGTTTGGTATAATTCATCTGTCTTGTTAAAAAAGAAAGTACCTATATGTCTCTGGGGCTTAAGGCCACAGAACCCTCCCAAATTATCTCTCACAACATTCATGTGTATTCCACAAAATTACTTCTAGCTTATCTATCTATCTATCTATCTATCTATCTATCTATCTATCTATCTATCTATCTATCTATCTATCTATCTATCATCTATCTATCTATCTATCTATCATCTATCTATAATCTATCTTTCTCTTTAATGTCTATCTACCTATCTAAATTCTCTCTATTGAGAGAATCTATTGTTTCAAAATAGTAAAATACTGTGCACTTTTAAGTTTTAAGAGTGTTTATAGCATTAACTATAAAAAGCAAGTGTGTTCTTACCTCACATCATTTGCAGAGGAGATATAGACCATCTGTTTATCTGCAATGCAGATTTTCCTTTTTTAATCAGATTTTATCTAAACAAGATCTTCACAGTATATTTTTCAGGTGTTTGAGTTTTAATAATAACTCAGGAACATGCATAAATAATGTTTCTTCATTCTGTATGTTATCTTAAGTCTTTCAGAAGTAAATAAACCATTCCAGAGTATTTTGAAGGGATGAATTTATTATTAAAGAGTTGTGAGACTACTTGAGTTAATTGTACTGTTTAAATATATATATATATTTATTACATACTAAATATTATGTACTTATATATTTCATTAAATATTATATAGATAAGTAATTCTACTATTTTCACATTAACATCCAATGAACAGTTAAATTTATTATAAACTTTATAGCATTCTCTAAGTGCTATAACAATAGGCAGTTGCATACTTAAATTTTCACACATTGCAATATATAGTGATTCTGCCTTGATAGAGCGTATTGATAAATCAAATCCTAAATGAGATAATGAATCCTGTCATGAGCATCACTGAGATAATCACTTAATTTGTTCCTTAATATCTGTTTACTAGATGAGTAGACAGTTGACCCAGGGTGATATTAGTGGAATAAAGTTGATAGTAAAGGATACAATGTAGATAAAATTAATCAGAAGAACAGATGTACCCAGTAGCTTCCTACAAAAAGTCTCTCTAGTTAGTGCCTGAGAGCGTTCTAAGAGTATCCTTTATGTCTTTCTCTCCTTGTAATCTCAACAAGGTACAGTGTGAGAAGCCTAGACTATAATAAATGATCCGTAATAAATGATCCGTAATAAATTCTGACTGTTCTGAAATAAAGGTTACATACTAAAGAGAATTGTCAGTACTAAAATGGGGTTTGCAGGGAAAAGTGTCTAAGTGGAGCCCAGGAGCGAGAAAGTGTCATGGAAGGATTCTGAAAAAACCAGGCCTTGGTTCAATAAAAGTGCTAGGTCCCTGGGGTGTCAGAAATACACAAAACATATAGGTAGTGCTGTGGGCCATAACTGGTATTACTTGGGGGATTCTGCACATGTACCTTATGATGCTTGGTGCTCCATGGAGTTCCATACATTAAGCAGGTTTGGACACACTATAGACATGCATGCTAAACTTACTCATATGTCCCATAGCTTTAATAATTTTCATGTGTGGGGGGTAAAGGATATATACTTTCCATGTACATGAAATGCATCAATAAATAGTTTTTTTCCATTGAGGGATTCACATATAATAAAAAGTTATTATTTTACTTCATGATTATAATAATAATAATCACTACATAAATAATGATGGAAGCTAATTTTAATTATTGTCTTTTATGTATTATATGTTAAACTATGTGCTGCATGTCTCTGGTATGAAATTCTTTTAACATATTTAGGTGTTACTGTTATGTATATATAAAGAAATTTAGACTTATCCACAACTAGTCTTTTCCAGGTGCACAGAGATAGAAAACAGGAATGCTTATATTGCTACTACAATATTAAAAGTAAAATAGGCATAGCCACCATTAGACTATATACTCCATTTTTTAAAGTGGAGTATGATCAAAGGATAAATTGAACTAAAAGGTTTTTTTAGTAAAGAAAACCCAGTTCAGTTAAGCAAATCATTACAAACTTAATATAGCAGATGTTGGCGCCATATTTTTGTAAACCCATATCTATTAAAACATAAAGTCATTTTTTATGTGAGATTTCTGTGTAAGAGATAAAATTCTTTTTCTTCCTGCTTAGAACTGGTAAATGTTTTTTAAGTCTCTGAAATATCTAGCAAAATTCTCAGCATGATAATTATAATCAGGAACTTTATGTGACTTTTATTAATAAATTTTATTATATACTAAAACTATTGAAAACCCAAGTAATATAATAACATTTTAAGTTAAGTAAAAGCAGCAATAAAGTAATAAATCTCTCTCCAAAATACAATTGATAAATGTGCTAGAAAGCAGAATTCAGGTTTTATTAAAGTGATAATAGTGTTTTAGAAAATCTGATTAAACCGATAGAAAGAATTCTATCTTCTGCAAAAAAGATAGAATTTGATCTATCATATAAGTAAAATTTGAGTTCAAATTTCACACAGGCTTTTAGGTGTTGACTTTAAAAATGTCTTATTAATAGTCAGTAATTCACTAATTTACCTCAATAACTTCAAAGTTTTTATAGATCATTGAAAATTCCTTCATGATCTAGTTACAATGATCATTCTTGACTTTTCTGTCTCTCATACAATTCTCTTATTTTATTTTATCTTTTTCTATATTGATATATTTTATTCTTTTCTTTTTATTCTCTCATGCTCCTATATGCTGTCTCTAGCTTTTTCCAATCCCAAGAAAAGTGAGTTACACTTGTTTCAAGTTTTTAATCCAAATATTCTAAAACAATTAATAGTGCCTCTTCTAATATCACTGTTGTTGCATCATCATTCTTGACAAATTTTCCACCAACTTTCAGGTTTTTGTAACCAATTAACTCCTTTAAAGCATATAACTTTCTCAATATTGATGCTACATTTTATTATTTTTCTACAAGCTTTCTTGCATTAAATAAATATAAATTTTATTAAAACACATAGCTTTATCAGGAATGATATAATAAATGCTTCCAAATAATGTGCATTCATAACATAACAATACTTACAGTATTTATATCCATCATCAGATTTTATAGACAAACTAAACATCTCATGAAATGAAAAATTTTAAAAAAGGCATAAAACGATGTAGACTTCATTATCTTAGTGTCAAACTGAGACAGCTTCCTCCACCAGCCAATCATCGGCTTTCTGAGGGGACTGAGCTTTGCGCCACATGGTGTAAAACTCATTCAAGTAAAGTCGCCACTGCGAAACAGTATTTTTGAGTAGGCTCCTGCCTACAGTGACCACAAGGCCACTCAGCTCCTCCTTCTCAGATTGCCTCTCCTTGCACCCTGGCTTCCTGCCTCGGTGGCCAGCAGTTTGACAAGTGACAGTAAAGTCCTAGTGTCCGGTGAGGTCTTTTTCACACTGTGTCTTTAGGCCCTTCCTCTGGCGGGTTTGAAGGTGCAGGATAAAGGCAGAGAAACAAGCACAAGCAGTTGGTTAACATTTCATCGATTTTCAATTGTATTTAGCTTTTTGTTGGAATTTGAAAAAATGAAAAACTAAATAAAATAGGTGAAAGTTTCCTGACTATTCAGTCGGATACACACACACACACACACACACACACACACACACACACACACACACACACACACACACACACA
>PVKC010031409.1:0-14525 GCA_004027635.1 Crocidura indochinensis | reverse complement strand
ATCACACCCGGCAGTGCTCAGGGGTTACTCCTGGCTCCATGCTCAGAAATTGCTCCTGGCAGGCACGGGGGACCATATGGGGCACCGGGATTCGAACCGATGACCTTTTGCATGAAAGGCAAGCACCTTACCTCCATGCTATCTCATGGGCCCCAACTGCTGGTTCTTAAATAAAACTATAAAAATAAAAATTTATGAACTTTATATTATACTTACCAGTAATTCCATAAAAAATTAGTATATCTCACAAATTATGCTACCTTTTCTAGTGGAATCTTACAGCTATTCATTTTAAGTTTAATGATATTAACCAGACTTATTTCTGACTTCTCTGGCGAGTTCTTATCTCAGATATCTATTATTTTTATGACCTTAAATAAGATGTTTAGAGCTTCTTATTTTATAGACCAGTTACACTAAGCAAATTTTACCTCCCACAATTTAATAATGGATAATTATTTCAAAAATTCAAATTTATTTATCCAAGTGAAACAACTAACTCGTAAAAGATGTAATTGTAATATTTATATATCTATATATATATATGATCAGAATTAGTTGCTACTTCTACTGGATAAAGATAGGCAATTTATTGGGGTTTTTGAATGGGAATGTTACTCTATTTAAGAAAGTTTTATTGGGACTGGAGAGGTGGCTCAAGAGGTAGGGCATTTGCCTTGCACGTACTAACCTGCATGGGTTAGATTGCCCGGCTTTCCATATGGTCCTTCAAGCCAGGGGTGATTTCTGAGCATATATCCAGGAGTAACCTTGAGCATCACCGGGTGGGGCCCAAAAAATAGAAAAGAAAGAAAAAGAAAAAGGAAAGTTTTATAGTATTCTCTATATTTCAAAGGTGAGTGAGTTCATCAGTTTTGTTTTCTCCCTCTGATTTCTCTTAACATGATAATCCTCCAGTTCCTTCCAGATGTAATGAACTGCACCATATCTTCTTGATTTATAGCTGCATAGTATTTCTTTATGTATATAAGTCATAGCTTCTTTATCCATTCATCTGTCATTGAACACTTGAATTCTTTCTATATTCTTGACTACTAGAATCACTTGATCAAATTAGAACTCTATTATTAGTTTTGTTTGTTTCTTTGATGTTTACTTATTTGGAGGGACACACCCAGCAATGTTCATACTTACTCTTTTTGCTCCTGTTTCCTACAATGATCAGGGAATTCTAAGTGGTTTCACAGATTGAACTCAGGAAAACAAACACTCTATTTACTCTATATATCTCTAGACCTTCTTCACAGATTATATGCAGTTTTTCAAACAACTACCAAAGCTGAACCATTAAATAAGTGCTATTGCTTAAAGGTAGAGCAATAATGAAAGACTTCACACTACTTTGTAAAACCAAAATTCATAAAACACCTTATTTATGCATGAATTAATAGCTTTTTTTACTGTAACCTCTTTTATCCATCTATTTTTTCCATATTTTAAGAGATTCTTAAAAATTATAAACATGTCCCACAAAGGGAGAATAGATACTTTATAATATTCAATAATTATTTTGCTATTGACAAAAAGGTTAAGACCATTTTGGTTGAAGTTTACAAAATAGCTTCTAAGTTTTGGACAGGAAGATTTAGTAATCTTTGGGGTTATGTTGAGCAAGATAACTTTAAAATGTGCAGAATTTGTATGTAAACTATTATAGTCAGAATAAACATGTGTCTTTTATTGTTTGTTTTTAGTTTGTTTTGGAGGGCAACACATATAGTGTTCATCCTAGTTTTGTGCTCAGGATTACTGTTGGTAAGACTTTTTGGACTATATGCAGTGCAAGGGAGCAAACTCAAGTCAGTTATTGCAAAGCCAGTGTCTTAACTTTTATACAACTTTCTTGACCCATTACAGTGTTTCTTAATAATAGAAACATTATGAAACAAATTCTATGCCTCAATGAAAAATAAATACAAGAGGTATTATATAAAGTGGTACATCAAGAAATCTATACACAATGGGAAGTTCTAGACAATAAATTATACAATGGAATCTAATAACTAAAAGCAGGAATGAATGCAGATAATATAAAAATAATTTCTTTTTCAGAAAAAAAGTGAACTTTTATCAACTTCACAAACATAATACTAAACCCTGAACTCTGAGCAAAAAGTATTTCTGGCAATATTTCTTGTTGAAAGTCCTCAGTGGATGTGAAGCCCAGAGAGAAGAGATAATTTATCACTGGCAGCTGGGATAATGACAGAAGTTGAACCAGAACACCTTTGGAGCAATTTCCCAGGCCAGTTCTAAATTCCCCCATTAAATTTCCAACTTCAGTGTTTATTTTCCCATTTTCCTTTTGATTTTATTTTAATTAAAATTTAGAATTTAAATGGGCAGCAGATTGGTAGCAAAATGCGGTATCAAAAAGCAAGTAGAGTCACATTTCTAGGCAAGTTCTGCACTTGTTCAGGTATGTTTCTTCTCTGTCTCTTTTCTCAAGATTTTTCTAGCTAGTAACATGCCATGATCATGAGATTTACTCATATGTGTGCAAATATCTTTATACCTAATATCTAGTTGAATTAAATTAATGTTCTATTTATTCTCTAAAAACTCAGGCTATACAACAATATAAAATTCAGCAATATTTTAGTAATTTGTAATTAAAAATTTAAAATTTAGCAATATATTTTGATAATTCCCAAAGAGAGAAGGAGAGATCTTAAGCTATTTTCTCCTGATTAATCGGAAAGACATATGTCCCTGTCATTATCTTATTATCTTATTATCCAAGATTACCCTATGAAACATGTTGGTGTTTATCTTCCAGAATTCTCTAATGCATTATACATTAATTGATGTCAAACCTGATGTCCCGCTTTTGAATTCTAAATTTTAAGTTCTTGTTTACTTTGAAGAGTTCAACAAAAGGAACAAAATGTGTTCTCCATCACTTTTTTGTTGTTTATAAAACAGAATTTCATGCAACATTTTAATTTTCTGGGGAAAAAATTGAAAAGATAAAGTACTGATAGCTTCTTTGCTCCATTATCCTTGAAACTCTAAGCAGCTGTCTACACAGCACATATGGCGGGCAGCATATTACATGATTTATAATGTAATCTCATATGAACCAGTTAATTAGACTTGTTCTAGTGACTTCATTCTGATTGGCATCTTTAAACTGAGTTGGTTTGCTCTCTTGACATTCAGTATTCTTTGCCCAACTAATTATCTTACTTTTCTCTTGTCCACAATTCCTGCTCTAACTTAGACAATCCGTAGGCATGTCTGTTCATAACTTTTCAATTTGGATCCCCATTTTTGGGGGGGCACACCCAGTGACGCTCAGGGGTTACTCCTGGCTTTCGCTCAGAAGTCGCTCCTGACAGCCACGGAGGACCATATGGGGAACCGGGGGATCTAACAGCAGTCCGTCCTTGGTTAGCGCAGGCACCTTATCTCCAGCGCCACCGCCCAGCGCCCAAGGGTCCCCATTTTTTATTAATGCTTCTTTCTCTTTTATACAGCCCTTCCTTTTTCTTTATCTAAGCAAATATACTCATCATTGAAGATATAGATCATTTATGATATCATTCAAAAAAACTTTCCAAGTATTTCTTACTCTTACTAAATATCATGTCTTTGCACTTCATTAACAGCCTCTACATACTCTTATTGTGAGATTTATAATAATAATCAATTATTATCATAGTTTCTTCTACTAATATTATAGGCCTTATATTTCCAACTCCAGACAATATCTGTTGAGAAAATATTTTTCTTTATGTTATATGCTTACCATTTTAACTATAGTGGCTATCACAAAATCAATAATCAGTGTTTATCAAACTTAACTAAATTCTAATAATAGTTCAAGATAGACTAGAAATAGTGCCAAAGAGAAGGTCATAAAGACAATTGTAAGAAAGATTTGAAATTCATGCAAAACATAATTTTATTGAGGAGTGTAATTACAAGCTCTTAATAAATTTCATTTATCTAAATAGATACTGATAAATAATTTATTGCAATCATAAAATATTAACTAAAATATGTTAATTAATAGAACTTGGTACAATTATAATGTTAGAAAGTAGTAGTGAGTTGTTACTCTAGCTAGCATTTCCCTTTCAATATTTATAAAATGAATAAAATTACATGGAAAGCCAATCTTTAATTTTTTACTATATATACGTTTAAATGACCATTTCCTCAAATCTATCAAGATAATGGAATTTAATATAGTGCAAATTGATACCATATATTTTCTATTTAAAAATATTGCTATCTTAAAATTATTTATCTCTCTCATCATTTTACAGTTACCTTTGTGTGTGTTGAAAGCATTAATGTCTATTCTCTTTTATCATTAAAATTTTTCAAAGCTAAATAATATTTAGTGGGAGAGAAAATTTTTTTATTCATTTCACTATCAATGGACATTTGAGTAGTAGGCATTTGTGAAAAATGCTGCAATGAACATTAAATTTCAAATACTTTTAAAAGATGCTGATTTAATTTCCCTTGGTTAAATATCTAGAAGTGGGATTTCTTAAAAATATGGTATGGTGTACTGCTCTAGATTTACTCTTTCAAGAATGATTTATACTGATAGAAAATGTACCTGCAAAGGCATACTAAAAAAGGGGAAATTTTATATATATACTAAGGATAAGAACTCATATATTTTACAATACAGGGGTGTGTCCCAACTTGAACATATGTCATGTGGTCCTAACTTCGCCTCCATGTGATTAGACAGCAACCATCAGCCTCAAATCCTATATCTCAGACATAGATCTGACAAGGTTCTCTGTAACAGCTCAGGAACCAAACTCCCTCTGGGACAATCTTAATACTGCTCAGACACCAATATGTGCCAGTTTCGATATGATATCCTGACAATGAGGAAATGTCAACAAATAGGTCTAAGAGCAAGTTGTCTTACCTCACAATAAGATGAAATCAGAAGACACTTCATCCTTTGATCTGTGAAAAAGTCAAGATCACTAACTACAGATGACTGTGACAACCATGATTGAGCAGAACTTATAGTGGGACCAATAAAAAGACCCTAGTCTAGGCTTTGGCCTACGACCTGTACAACAACCAAGATCTCTAATCCCAGAGGTCTGGCTGAGACAACTGCAAATGAGCAGAACTTCTAGAAACAAAATGAAAGACTATATCCTAGGCTTCATACCAGGATCGGTTCAAAAACTGAGACTGATTAAAATGACAGTGTTGGAACAGAACTTCTAGAAACATAAAGAAAGACTTCACTCTAGTCGCCATTCTATGATCTGTGCAAATACTGAGACCTCTAGTTACTGAGGCCTGATTTTATTATCCACAACTGAGCGAAAAAGCACAAAAGGACTTAGAGAAGAGAAAAAGAGCATGTATGGAGCCTATAGTTATTCCCATGACAGTATGCTTCAAGTGTGGAGAAATCCTTTATATCTTAGGCCAAGGGAATTCCCTTTTTAATGTCCCCAATATTTACTGTACCTATGCAAAAAAAATAAATAAATAAAAGCAAAAATTAATTTTTTGTTATTGTTTTTTTCTTTTTTTGCATGTGCTTTGTTTTGTTTTTATTTTAAGACCATGGTTATTTGGTTGCTGTCTTTATTGCTTTGGTGCTTTTCAGGTTCTTTTTTTTTTTTTTGTATAAGTTTTTATGTTCTTTCTTTTTGCCTTTTTTCTTAAATTGATATTTATAGCCTCTAGAAGGACTCCTCCCATTTCTTTCTTATTTCATTTTTAACCCCCCTTTTTTCTCTTTCCTTTTTATTCCCCTCCAAAAAGAACCACATAACTTTAACCATCTTGTTCTGCCTCACAAATTGAGGGGGGAATAATGGAGGATACCAAGACCAAACAGGTATATGAACATTGAGTAGAAATAGAAAATGATCATACTTAAATACCAAATCCAAATCCAACAACAACAGAATCGAAAACCAATCTATAACAAGCCAAACAGACACAGAGGTCGGGACCACTTATACTAGCAGACTGGGGGTCAAGGGAGGAGAATATGGGATGCATGCTGGCAACAGGGGTAGAGAGAGGACAACACTGGTGGTTGGAATGCCCCTGATTCAATGTCACTATGTACCTAAAATATTGCTTTGAAAGGTTTGTAATTTACTTTGGTCAAAATAAAAATTATTTAATTAAAAAAAGAAAATGTACCTGTAATTTCAAAAACCTTATTTTACATAAAAGTTTACTATATATGCATCCTTATTTACAATATTGGTTTTTTGGTTTTTTTTTTTTGTTTGTTTGTTTGTTTTTTGTTTTTTGGGCCACACCCGGTGATGCTCAGGGATTACTCCTGGCTATTCGCTCAGAAGTCGCTCCTGGCAGGCATGGGGGACCATATGGGGAACCGAGGGATCGAACCGCCGTCCGTCCTAGGTTAGCACAGGCACCTTACCTGCAGCGCCACCACCAGTCCCAACAATATTGCTAATGAAATACCTGAGCAATGATACAGTGGGTAGAACACTGTTAGGGCCCGAGTTGATCACTTGAGTCGGCACTGAAAGTCAGAGATCATCTCTGGTAATACAAGATGCAAAAGGTAGTTTATTCAACTAATAGAGGTCCAAGTCTCATCAAATCAAGGGAGTCTTGACAAGGACCTCCAGTTAAATCTTCAGTAGAAATATATAGAGAGCTTTATTGACTTCAACAACTCAACAATTTCATTGGCTGATACAATAATGCAAGCATTTTATCCAGATGAACAGAAATCAAATCAAAAATCACATCATGTTTAGGGTTGGCATCTCATCTTATTGCTGACTCAACTTTGTTTCAGGGGTCCTTGTCTGGTGGGATATGTCCTTATCTGGTGGAACATTTGGACCCACCTAGTTTCTCTATTTCAGCTAAGCAGGGAGGGTCCTGCCCTTTATAAGGTACATTTTGCAGTTTTATCTTTGGGCTAATATCCTCTGCGTATGAGGAAGTTATAGAGTAGAAAATATTTTACAGTGGCTTTACTGGGGGCTTAAGACCACCTTGCTCCTACTCTCAGGGGGCCAGGGGGCTTTGGTTCACAACACTTGCCTTGTATGTGGTCAATTCAGGTTCTATTCCTCTCTCTACATAGAGTCCTTGAATCTGCCAGAAGTATTCACTGAATTCAGACCCAGAATTATGTTGTTGAACACTTCCAGGTATGGCTCCAAATTAACACTTCCAAAAACAAACAAAATGAGGTGAATAATAGGTACATATATTGCTTCACCATAGATTGTTTCAACAGTTCATATATAGTTTCAACTCATATTCGCCACTGGTGTTACACATACCACCATCTTCTACTATAGTCAGCTAAAAATACAGTCCTGTATTTCTATTTCATAATTCAATTGATATATTATTAACATCATTGTGTTATTTCCATAGGTGCAATTATTATCCTAATAAATATCTTAATTTATATCTTCTTTATGGACTCTGATGCTCTGTTCACAAATTCATCATAAAATAAATCAATAAATTAAACACCTAAACTCAAACTCTTCTCTCAAATGTATTTGTTATTCCTAATTATCACTCAAAAATTCTATTTAATACCATTTATTAAATATAACAAATAGATAAGTTCTTGTGCCAAACAGCCTTTTAGGCATTAAATCTACACAAGTAGAGGAAACAAGTATCTCTTTAACAGATTTTGCATTATGGACTATGTGGAGGAGAATGAATATATGTGTAAGTGATCATGTATATTATGTATCCATATGGTCAGGAGCATAAGTGCAATTGTGAATAATAAATTAAGATTAAAGAGCTGAGAATACTAAATACATTTGCTAATTTGGTGAAATGGCCTGAGAAAGAAATGTCTGATGCAATAATATTTAAACAGAGACCTAAATTCTTGAGAGGGAAAGATACAATGGCTAAAAGAAATGGGTAAATAAGGAGTGTCATAAAATCAGAGAAGAAAAAGCAGACTAGAGTGCAAGAGTCTTAAGAGCTGTGATAAATATTCCAAGTGAAATAAAATCCTTTAAAGTTTCTCATTAAGTGGATTTCTGACCTGGTTGAAAATTAGAAGAATCACAACACTTTGGTTTTTGTTATTCAAATTAACTTCTACTTTAGTTCTTTTCTTTCCTCCTCCTCCTCTTCCTCCTCCTCCTCCTCCTCTTCCTCCTCCTCCTCCTCCTCCTCCTCCTTCTTCTTCTTCTTCTTCTTCTCTTCCTCCTCCTCTTCCTCTTCTTCCTCCTCCTCCTTCTCCTTCTTCTCTTCTTTTTTTTCCCACCTGGCAATGCTAAGGTCCTATTCCTGACCCTGTATTTATGAATCACTTCTGGCAACACTCAGGAGACCTTATTTGTTTGGTTTAAAAGATCAAATCAGAGTTGACAACATGCAGGGCAAGCACTTTAATCCCTGTAACTATTTTTAGCATTACAATAGAAATTTACACTTCCATCAAATATCCAACCTGAGAATTGAAATTTTCACTCAACTATCCAATACGAATAAAAATATATACTTCATTCTATGTTCAACATCTTTTTCCTCCTTTATATACTTCATTTTAGAAAGCATTTAAAGGGGCCGGAGCGGTAGCACATGCCGTAATGTGTCTGCCTTGCATGTGCAAGCCTAGGACAGACCATGATTTGATCCCACGGCTTCCCATATGGTGCCCCAAGCCAGGAATGATTTCTGAGCACATAGATCCAGGAGTAACACCTTAGAGTCACCGGGTGTGGCCCAAAAACCAAATAAATAAATAAATAGATAAATCAATCAATCAATAAATAAATAAAAAGCATTTAAAGCTCTAATCCAAAAGCTGCACTTAATTCCCATTTTCCTCACTGTCTTCATTCAATATTAGAAAATTCCATTAATGTTCGCTTGACAACAAATTATGAATCTATATATCTAATAACTTTCATAAGTTTAATTTCACAATGACTTATCAAACTATTGCTTTGCTGCTACACAATTCTATTTTACCTCTATTTTTGTATCTCTTTAATTCAATCTCCAAGAATTAAAATGAACTTTACAAATTTTATATTTAATGATGTTCCTTTGCTTAAAACTGCCCAATAATTTTGAGTTCTTTTTTAACTCAAACCTAAATTTTTTTCTTTGACCAATATATTTCTATATTATTAAGTTCAAATAACTCTAACTCTCTATTCTAGCCTCAGTAACTTATTTTTCCCTTGTTATTCACACATACACACTTTGTACTTTAGAGCATTGTAATTACTGTCTACATTGGCAGAATGCTCTAACCCCAAGTTTTTGATAGTGCTCTTTGGATTAAAGTTCAGAATATTCAGCACACAGTAAGCTCTTTGAAAATATTAGGTTTCCGAGCTTAAATTCTCCTAAACTATTTAATTAGAAAGCAAGGAAGAAAAACACAGGACTAAGCAGGAAATTCTTATAGAAGACATTCTTGTTTAATGGGACAAGATATGAGTATTGCATATTCGTATACGTAGTATTGCTTATTAGTATTATATATAAGAATATAGCTTTTGAGAATGCTATACTAGTAGAAATACTTCCAGCTTGGATGAAATAAAAGATTTGAAGGGAATCAAAAGTCTGCAGAAATGAAACAGATTGATACAATTACTCAATTCAAGCGTTTGTTGTTCTTTATTAAAAAGAAAGAACTGCTTAGAGGGCAGAATCACAAATCCAAAGGACAAAAATTGAGGATTCCAGAGCATAAAGTGAATAATCTTAGAATAGAGGTCAAGAATTTGTGGTAACTTATTATAGCAACAATCTGAACTTACTTCAAAATAAGTCACTACAATTATTTTTAATTCATCTGTTCAGTGTTGTATTTCCTCTTCTAGAATGAAATTTCCAAAGAAATCTAAGATCTTATTAGTTTTGTTCACTGTTATATCTCCAGCATCTAGAATAATGTGTACTATAATTATATATGCTCAGTAATTTTGTCAAATTAATAAATGTACTAAAAGTAATTATATATAATAAGAATAAAAATTACTTATAATATTAGATCTAATTCTAAGAATTTCTTTTCATCTGTAAAAATGTAAAAATATTTGCTAATATAACAATGAATAGGGAAGTCACCATATTTGCACTGGGCCAGTTCCATAGAATTATTATTTTCTTGAAAGAGTTGTAATCCAGGCCATAAAAATTATGGGTAGACTGGCCATGCAGAAGAAAACTGGCAATCTCAGTAGAGGGCATGCCAAGCCACACCTGCTGTACCCATCACCTAGAATCACCACTTTGCCTATGGCTTTTCCTCACCACTCCTCTACAATTCTCTTCAAGAACAATAATCTTTCCAAACTTCAGGTACACCAGTATTTAGACTGTTGTCACCAAAGTTTTTGTGGCGTGAGAGTGGGTATCTTCCTTCTTTTGGGAGAGTTTGTACTGAGAACATGCCCCACAAAAATTGCAAAAAGTAATAGTGTTTTGAATTTCTGTACAACTTCATTTGTTTAATCATCTCTATAGGAACACATCAATTTAACAGAATGGACACCTAACAAGAATGTTTAACTAAAACCTCTGCTTTGTATTAGTGTATTTGTATTTGTATTAGCTTGCTACACTACTTTTTTTTTCTTTATATTTCAATTGTTTCTCTTCATGTTTATTTTATTCTTTTTTAAAAATAGCTTTGCTTTCACTTATCTGAAAACAAATGTATTATGGTCAACTATATCAACCATGTGATAAATTTTCTTTTTTGTTTTTTGTTTTTGTTTGTTTGTTTTGGGGCCACACCCAGTGATGCTCAGGTATTACTCTTGGTTCTGTGCTCAGAAATTGGTCCTAGCTTGGGGTACCATATGGGACACTGGGGGAATGAACTGCGGTCAATCCTTGGACAGATATCTTACCACTGAATGCATTTTCTTTAAAATTAAAAAAACAACAAATAGGTAACTTCTCAAATAATTTATTTTAATTCAGGTAGATACCACTATTAGTATTGAACCATGATAAAGGGCAAGTATATGTCTGATATATTTCATAAAATCCTCAATGCATCACTGTATCACAAAGTAAATTGTAAAAAGCATCATATCTTCTTACTTCCAACAGTTAGGAGCTTCCTAGAGTCATTAGTCATCATTGAATTACATCTCCCAACATAAAATATGATGAAAATGTTAAGCTTATTTACTTTTCTTACTTTTCCTTGTGAATTTTATCATAGTTTAAACACTAGTAATATCTTTGTTAGGAGTTTAAGGTAGTCCAGAAATGAATGATTTTAAACTTGTATATACTTTCATACAAATGCAATTTAAATAGGATCTCCAGATCCAATATGATTTGTCAATACTGCCAGCTTCATTTATGGAATATTTATAAAATCTACTTTAACATATATGTTTTATTTTGTTCATTAATTTTTGGGATCATAGCTAACAGTGCTGAGGGCTTACTCCTGTCTTTATGTTCAGCTATAACTCTTGGAAGTACATCTGTAGTGACAGGTATAAAACTAAATGCAAAGCAAGTTTCTTAACCACTGGTACTGTCTCTCTATCCCTGAGGCTCTGAGTTTTAAATACTTGTATAGACATACACATTACTTCTAGGCCCTTTGAACAGACAGGTGAGCGCACATAAAATAAAAAACAATATATATATATATATTGATTATGAGTCTATTACCAAGACTTGTATTTAAAATGCCACTTTTCATCATAGTTTTTAAAATTACTTTCTTATATGTTTTCCTTTAGTATACTATTTTGTCTTCCTGACATGTATGATTACCTAAAGTAAAATTAGTGATATTTATGTAGTAGGATTAAAATGAAATCATGCAGGAATTGGCAATGGTTTTATTAGCTGTAAGTATTTTTGTACTGCTAAGTGAAAAGGATGCAATTGCTTTTTTAAATAAAATTATTATTGAAACTATTATTTTAGTTTGTTATATTCAAATGATAAAGTCTCCATGTTTATGAATGTTACTACGTTTTTATTTCACTGTTAATAATGTGTTTCCTATCAATTGTAGTAACAAAATTACTAACATCAAAAAGAACTTTACAGGTGGGAGGTATAAATAAATCATAGTTAAACGCAGTCAATTAATCAGGTCATTTTCATTGAAATCAATATGTTCCCATAATTATTAATATGTTAATTATTGTAACAAGGATTTTCAAATTTTCCTAGCAGATTTACTACACTTCAGAGCAGATGTGCTTGCCATATGTCTTAAATGTAAATATTGACAATAATTTTGAGGGTATTTTGATTGTGCTATGTTTCTAATCAGATTTACTAAGCAATTGTTTCACTTTCTCAGGTTAAACTAAAGATATAATATTTAATTGTAAAACACAATATGATATGATTAAATAAAATTTACCATAGACATAAAAGTGAGACTTTAAAAGGCTCCTGTTAATTTGTTTAAAAACAGACCATGCTAGACACAGAGGGGACCACTTATACTAGCAGTCCAGGGAGATAAAGGAGGGAGGTATGGGATGCATGCTGGGAACAGGACAGGAGGGAGGACAACATTGGTGGTGGGAATGCCCCTGATTCAATGTCACTAGGTATCTAAAATATTACTGTGAAATATTTGTAATACACTTTGGTCAAAATAAAAATTAAAATATGTTGTGAAAAAATAGACCATCATTTTTTAATTTATATATGTATTTGAGATTGTATTTTTAATGTGCTCTTAATGATCTTAGGCTCCAGGTCTCCCATTTAGTAATTTTATTTTAATTTTTGGGCCACACCTAGTTATGATCAAGGGTTAACTTCTGACTGCACTCAGGAATTAGTCCAGCTGATATTTGTGGGACCATATGGGATGTCAGGGATCTTCCTCGGTTGGCTATTTGCAAGACAAGTGCTCTATTCACTGTACAATCACTCTGGCCCCCGTTTAGTAACTTTTTCTCTTAGGATATATAATTCATTAAAAATTGGGGCCAGGGTTATAGCACAGTGATATGGCATTTGACTTGCATGCTGTCGACCGGGGACAGACCCAGGTTTGATCCCCGGCATCCCATTTGATCCTCAGAGCCTGCCAGCAAAGATTTCTGAGTGCAGAGCCAAGAGAACCCAAAGAGTAATCCAAGTAAGTCAAGAGTAATCAAATGTGGCACCAATACGAAAGCCTATATTGGGGGGTTCTTGAGACTCCAAGTTCTATCCCCAGCACTACACTGTTCCCCTATTCACTTAGTTTTAATAACCCCAAGGACTTTTTTGATTGGTCTATATCATAGGGTTTAACCATGAACTAACAGGCTCCCAAGGCTATAGTGAGTGTTGTTAGAACAATACATTCCAAATAGATTATATACATTTTATTTCATTAAGTACTCTTGGGGACCAGGCCAATTGAACTGACTTCAGGACCAGGCATATACTTCAAAGGAATGGAGTGCACATTGGTGGAGGGAATGTTGCACTGGTGAAGGGGGGTGTTCTTTACATGACTGAAACCTAATCACAATTATATTTGTAATCAAGATGTTTAAATAAATATAAAAAATAGAGAGCAGTTTCAGTCACTATATGGCTATTACCTAGCCATAAACTTAAGTGAAACTTGAGCAGCATTTGGTATGCCCAAAACTATTTTTAAGTAGTGCAGCATTACTGATAGTGTGATACAATTGATGATGAATACATAATGAGTGCTGAGCCCAATATAAGGATTCTATTGACTTTCTTTGAAATCATATGATTTATGATGTCACCTAACTTCTTTCTAAGACTTAATTTTCTTTTAGTTCAGTTTCTTTTAATCTATATGAATAAAATCCTTCCATTAATTGATGTAAGATTATTAATGTAACTGAATGATATGTAATGATATAGTCCAAATAGATTGCATCACTCTTTGCATCATTTATCTGTCATCAATAACTAAATATTGAACTTTTAATGGTTAGATTTTCTTAGGATAGCTATCTAGCAATACTGGGAAAATTAAAAACTGTATAGTTAAATATAAATCAAAAGAAAAACATCAGGGAAAATACATGATAGAATCAGACTATTTAATCATAAGGTAGATGATTTCCTTATTTTAGTAAAATATATATCACCAAGAGATGATCCAAGTTAAAGACTAAAGTAATTCAATTCAAAGTATTAGCATCTGCTCTGATTTATAACAGTATTTTTTTTTTTTTTGGTTTTTGGGCCACACCCGGTGACGCTCAGGGTTACTCCTGGCTATTCGCTCAGAAGTCGCTCCTGGCAGGCACGGGGGTCCCATATGGGGAACCGGGGGATCGAACCGCAGTCCGTCCTAGGTTAGCACAGGCACCTTCCCTCCAGCGCCACCGCCCGGCCCCTACAATCATTTCTAAATACAAGAATTTGAATATAACTGTATACTTTGTTGGAATTTTTTTCTTTTATGAGCTGTCAGCAAGATGAGGGTATATTTACAATGTAGCTATTGTAGTTGCATTTATAAGAACAAGGGAATAAAGAACCATACACAAGAATATATTCTTCAAATTCATATCTCACAATGTAAAACT
>PVKC010031408.1:0-14579 GCA_004027635.1 Crocidura indochinensis | reverse complement strand
GTCACCGGGTGTGGCCCAAAAACCAAAAACCAAAAAAAAAAAAAAAAAAGAAAGTTTGTGAATTATCATATCTTGCAATAAGGTCGTTATGTCATTGCCTGAAGGTTTGCTAAGCTATTTGTTGATACTTGAACATTCTATTGTTGGCTTTGTTTGTTTAGCTTAAGTGAGTTCTCGGATAGTTTCACTTCTGATTTGATGCATTCCTGCTGGAATGTCAGTAATGAAAATATGAAGGTACCCTATAGTACAGAATTTCTAGGATCTGTGAAACTGGACCAGTAAGCTGACAGCTGACATGGTGACATGACAATAAATCATGGGCATGACAATGGAGCTTTTGGAACCCAGTGGCTCATGAGAAGGCAGCCCTAGAGTCCCCAGAAATCTTGGCTCCCAAGGTGACAAACCTTGTATTTTTGGCAATTAGGTGTCTCTGTAGAAATTAGTGGAAAAGAGATGAAGTTGGGCCATTTGTGTAGCAGTGTGTGTGAGATGTGTGCGCATTCATCAGCCCCTCCCCTCCTGAGGTATCCAATGTGATTAGCTTCTAGACTGCTGCATTCATGAGTTTTTGAGGCTTGGTTTACCTCTCTTTCAAAAGTTAAATGAGTCTTTCTGGCTGATTGATGGGAAGACAAGGTGGCGGTTATAAGTCATGGGTATGGCTACTAAGGTTTTCAGAAGTATGGAGGCATAGGGAAGGCTGCTTGCCCTGACTCCAAAGACCCCAGAAATCTCAGCCCCCAAACCAACATACCAGAAGTTTCTGGCAATTATGTATCTCTGCAGAGATTAATGGAAAAACTCCAGCCCCTATTTTTAACTGTTTTAAATCTTCCTATCCTAGTTCTTCTGGTTTATAGCCATGAGGCTAGTATTCTTCCTGACTCTAAGTTTTGAAGTACAGAATATAGCTGTTATTTGAAACAATCCAATTAAGCTTTAAAATACCTGTCCTTTCTTTGCCCTGCAGACTTAAAATAGAGCAGCTGTCTTCAAAAGTCATTTCTTTTGTTTTCACTTTCCCCTTCTCTTTTTAAGTCCTGTTTCTCTATTTACCTTATTCCATCAACTACTCTCCACTTACTTAATGTAGGTTATTTATATCAAAGTTAATTAACACATGGGGTCCCTTAATAAATGTCTTTGTTGTTAAATTCCCATTACAAGTTGTAGCATACTAACAGGCAAGAAAAGAATCTGACATTATTATTGCACATATTTATATAAAATGTATGTCTGTGATGAGAATTTGTGGTGCATTATTGTATTGTAGTTAAAAAGCCAGATAATATGAGTAAAGAACAGGCTTCAGTATCAGAACAGAAACAGACATCAAATTTCCTTCTCCTCTTTCATTTAATAAACTTCCAGGTCTTACAAAGATTTCTATTTATTCAAGGGCAACAATGTGTGGGAATTGTGGGCTGTCCATTTCATTTACTCTAAATCAGTCCATATATTCATTTTTTTTCTTGAGCTTAATTAATTCCAAAAGGACAGCAAAAGAGTACGTTGGTAAAGTAAAATTAGCTTAGGAAATAGTATATGTTTACAGAATAGAAAGAGGGTGGAGGAGAAAATAGGAAAAGTTGATAGGATCATGGTAATAAATTACAATTTAAGAAATTCTATTTTTATTTAATTTGACTTGATTTTTGTATTTTAATGCACAGCATTCCCTTTTCCAGATAGCAAGGTTTTGGAAAAGAATCTAAACTTTTCAAATTAATGGAAAAGAACAGAAAGGCTTGGTTATGCATCTCATCTTTTGCTAGAACTACTTCTTTTGGAAATCTGTATGTGGCTAGCTATCAATTTACACTGTCAATAGTTGTGGTTAACGTTCCTTAGGGGAGAGGACTTTGGCTAAATGACAGACTCTCTTTAGTTTTCCTCTGAGAACTAAACTTGAAGATAAATGGTTGCAAGTGTCAGGACTTTGTATGAACTTTAAATGATTGGAGAGACTCAATCTATGTGGCTACAGAGGCCCAAAGTGATTTTTGAACTTTTAAAATAATTAACATTATTGTTGTTCATGAAATGATTGTAAATATTGAGCTATAGAGAGTCCTGTCTAAAAGCTGCTCTCCCATACCAGTATCTAAGAAGTACCAGTGAATCTCTCTTTGGTGTGCAGGGGGCATAACTCAAGCAGGCACATTTTTGCATTTTGGCACCAGGAGTGGAGATCAAGGAATCATAAGATAAAAAGCTTGGGTTGCATCAAATACTCAGTTTGATTTCTTGTGTGGCCTTTGTGAATGTATAGATAGGAACTTAGGCATCTTCGTTTTTTGTTTTGTTTTGGGGGTGTACACCTGGTACCCCTGGCTATGCACTCAGAAGTCGCTCCTGGCTTGGGGGACTATATGGGATGTTGGGGATATAACTGAGGTCCGACCTCGGTCAGCTGCGTGCAAGGCAAATGCCCTACCACTGCGCTATTGCTCTGGCCCCTGCTTTAACTAAATTTTATAGAAATTAGTGTTTTTCAAGTTCTTATCATACATTTTTTTTTAAATACAGGGCTCCTCCTACCCTGAACATGTGTCATGTGGACGCAGCTTAGACTCACTGAAGTCAGAAAGTGACCATCCAAGCCCGAGCCCTAGTGCCCAGACATAGAACTGACACAGTTCCCTGCAACAGCACCAGGAACCAAACTACTCCTGGGAAATTCCCAATACCACTCTAGCACCAACTTGTACCAGTTTTGATATGACATCCTGACAACAGGAAACGGCAACAACTTGATCTCAGAGCAGGCTGTCCTATCTAATCACCTAACAGTAAGATGAAATCAGAAGACACAGCATCTTTTGATCTGTGCAAAACCCAAGATCGCTATCTACAGAAGACTGACACTGGCAACCATGACTGGGCAGAACTTATCCTGGGACCAAAAAGAAAGACCCTAGCTTAGGCTTTGCCTAGGATTTGTATGATAACCAAGATCTCTAATTCCAAGGTCTGACACTGACAACTGCGACAGAGCAGATCTTCTGGAAACATAATTAATTTCCTTTTTGAATTCCATCTCTAACCCACTGGCTATTCAGTAGTGAGCTATTTAATTTCATGGTGTTAAATTTTTTCTCTGTGTCTGTCCTCTATGTCTGTTTGTAATTCACTTCTAATTTCAGTTCGTAATGATCTGAGAAGGTAGTTCAAACAATTTCTATCTTCTTGATTGTATGGAGGTATGTTTTGTGGCCCAGTATGTGATCTCTCTTGGAGAATATTACATGCGCATTGGAGACTAATGTGTGGAAGGATGGAGATATCTATCTATCTATCTATCTATCTATCTATCTATCTATCTATCTATCTATCTATCTATCTATCTATCTATCTATCTATCAATCATCTATCTATCTAGTCTATTTATATTAAGCCACTCCCTTCCATTTCTTCCTCTAGATCCAGTGTATCCTTGTTGAGTTTTAGCCTGATTGATCTGTCAAGGTCTGACAGGGCAGTTTTGAAGTCTCCCATTTTTTTGTGTTGTTATTGATGTCTTTCTTCAAATCTTCTAGCAATTGTTTTAATTATTTTGCTGGCCCCTCATTGGATGCATATGTGTTTAGGAGTATGATTTCTTCCTATTGTATATATCCTTTGACTATTAAGAAATGTCCATCTTTGTCTCTTTTAATATTTTTAAGATTAATGTCTGCATTTTCTGATATTAATATGACCACCCAGCTTCTTTAAGAAAGTTGTTTGTTTGAATGATTGTCTTCCAATCTTGATTTTGAGTCTAAGTTAGTTCTGAATATTAATATATATTTTTGCAGGCAGCAAAATGTTTAATTCAACATTTGATTCATTTTGCCACTCTGTGTTTCTTAATTGGTGCAGTTGATCCATTGATGTTGAGAGAGATAATTATCATGGGATTAATTTTCATCTTTTTTTAGGAGTTTGGTGTGTTTTTTGGGGTCTGCCTTGCCTTAAAGTTGACCCTTAAGGTCTCCTTTTAAGGTTGGATTTGAGACTGTAAAGTTTCTAAGCTGTCTGTTTATCCATGAAGCTATGTGTTCTTCCTTTATAAATGTATGAAAGTGTGTCTGAGTGAAGTATTCGTGGTGAAGCATTCATTTTGTTGAGTTTTGTCACTATAACCCACCACTGCTTTTGGGCCTTGAGAGTTGCTTGTGATAAATCTGTTGTAAATTTATGGATGCCTCATTTAATGTAATTTTCCTTTTTGATCTTGCTGTTTTCAGATTTTATCCCTATCTGTGGTTTTCATCGTTGTGACTAGTATGTGCCTTCAGATGTTTTTCTTTGGTTCTCTTTTAGCTGGTATTCTTTAGGTATCCAGGTTCTGGTTGTATGCACTCCTTAGTTATGGGAATTTCTCAGCAACACATAATAGCATATATGACATATGGCAAAATGGATCAAATGTTGAATTCAACATTTTGCTGCCTGCAAAAATATATATTAATATTCAGAGCTAACGTAGAGTCAAAATCAAGATTGGAAGACAATCATTCAAGCAAACAACTTTCTTAAAGAGGCTGGGTAGTCATATTAATATCATATCACATTAATAGCATGTATATTAATATAATAATGATGCCCTTGCCTGTTGCTTCTTTAGTGGGGTTTTCTTTCTGGGTCTCTGGGACCTCAATAATTCTTATGTTTTTCTACTGACTTTATTCCAGAATTCTATTGTCATCTGTTCACTTTTATTGAGGATTTTTTTCAGCATCTTCTGTTGTATGAAGGTGTTATGCAGCTCATATTTTACCTCACTGATTCTGTTCTCAGCGGCTATTACTCTGATGATGAGGCTTTCCACTGAGGTTATAATTTTACCTACCATATTTTTCAGCCCTGATATTTCTGTTTAAAGTTTTCTCATTTCTATTCTCTTACACTCTTGAGTCTTCTATGTGCTGTCAATTCCACAATGATTTTAAAGTTCTTTGAGCATCCTTAACATTTCCTCTTTAAAAGTGCTGACCAGAGCTTTTATGTAGGTGTCTAGTGTTGTTTGGGTCTTCAAAACTAACATCTCAGTCACTAGGTGTGGTGGGATTTTGAGTAATTTTCCCATTGTAAACTTTGTTGTTTGGTGCTATTATGTGTTGTAGTGCAGCTCCTTGACTGCAAGGCACAGTCATAGAGTCATAGAGTGGTTGTGATCCTGCTGGTTTCACAAACCTCAGCTCAATTCAAAATGGAGCTTTTATTCACCAAACTCTCCAGGATGCTGATTCTCATTTTATGTACCTCAGTTTTACTCAGGCTGCTGCTTTTTAAATCCAAACTTTGGCCATTGTCTACAACCACTCCTGCTGGTCTCACACACCTCAGTTCAATTCAAACTGGGATTTTTTTTTTTTTTTTTTGGTTTTTGGGTCACACCCGGCAGTGCTCAGGGGTTACTCCTGGCTCCATGCTCAGAAACCGCTCCTGGCAGGCACGGGGGACCATATGGGGCACCGGGATTCCAACCGATGACCTTTTGCATGAAAGGCAAATGCCTTACCTCCATGCTATCTCCCGGGCCCCTAAACAGGGATTTTTTTTCCACCCCAAACTCCACCCACAATTGCCACTTTTGTTTCATTTTTTTTTAAAACAAATTTTCATTTTTGTACTGATATCTAAGTTGAAGTACTAATATTGAATAATATTTTTTAAACTCTTTACTATCAATTTTTCTGTTTGGAATGATTTTATTATTTTACATTTTTAAAAAGTGCTACCAAACATTTTTGTTTACAAAATAAAATTAAATCTTTAGAAAATTTCAGTATTCAATTAAGTTTTTCTTTTAACAGATCATTGCCACTTAAATACTTTCAACATACTATTAGAGTTTTGCTGTGATTAGAATATTTATTATCATTTAACTAGTTTTAGCTGAATTATTATACCAGTAGTATGTCTGTATTAGGCTGGTTGCATTTGGACACTCATACATTGAGAAAGAAAATCATTAAAATTTTCATATTAGGTGAGAAGACAAAAATATGGAAGTCATCAAAGATAGCAGGAAATGAACAAAAGAGGATAGACATATAGTCACAGCAGCTAACTTTCATAGTCCAGAGTGCTAACCATTACACCATGGAACCTCACTTACAGCAGCTAACTTTCAGGTGCAGTGGGGGCGGGTGGATTTTAAAGAGGAGATCAATGGAATCTGGGGCAGCTAAGAAATAGAAAATAAAAACATCTTTCAGCACCAGTTCTTGTCCAGATTGATCGTTTCCAGGTATCATTGTCATAGTGGTCCCTTCTCTGCCCCAACTGCACTTTCCACTATATATGGCAAGCTTCCTACCATGAACTGGTCCTCCTGATCCTCATCTCTATTGTCTTTGCGTATTATTACCATACTAACTGAATTTTGTTTGCACCAAAGTATCCTCACAGACCTCTTTTGGGAATGTTGCTTTCACTCTCATTGTTTGAGCCCTATATTCCCCTCTAATTTCATTTTGTATTACTCACACCCATTGAACTGGGTCCAGACAGACACACTGGCACTCTTGTTTTGTTGTTTTTGCTTTGTTTCTTTTTATGCCATATTTGCTCCTGTTTGGGGTTTGGAGAGTCATCAATTTTCAGCCTAACACAGTCTATTACCAGCTTCTTATTATATAGGAAGTTCAAATATGACTTTCTCTAGTAAGTTTTCCTATCTAAAGTATTCTCCAATCCAAATACAATCCTGTATCCATATCCTATTGGCACACTCACATACACACACTTACTGCTAAATATCATTTTTTTGCTATTCATTATTTACCTACCATCATACCACCATAACTGATTACCCTCCTGGGCTCGTATGAAGATAAATTCCATTAAATAGTAGATCTCATCTGTCTTATCAAAGAATCTTGGATTATAGTTTCTTTATACTTATATCTACTAAAAATTAATAAATCCTCACTTCCACATGAACTATTTATTACAACCACCAACGATGCATTAGAGTGTATTGATTTTCTCTTTTAATTTAAAGTAAATTATTTCATTGAAGTTTAAGTTTGCAGAGAGAGATAGAATATTAAGAGTTTAGTTACGGAATATAAGAAGACATTTTTTTTAATTTTAAATAAAGGAGAACTTGGGCCCGGGAGATAGCATGGAGGTAAGGCGTTTGCCTTTCATGCAAAAGGTCATCGGTTCGAATCCCGGTGCCCCATTTGGTCCCCTGTGCCTGCCAGGAGCAATTTCTGAGCATGGAGCCAGGAGTAACCCCTGAGCACTGCCGGGTGTGACCCAAAAACCAAAAAAAAAAAAAAAGTCTCAGATTTAAATAAAGGAGAACTTAGTTTCCTTAGTATTAGAAAAAGGAAGACATCTTCAGGAAAGAGGATTGATTCCTTTTCCTTGGTCTAGTAATATATTCTCAAATATATTCATAAAGCACATCTCATCCACTCATTACTGCCATGAATCTCACACTGTGAGGCTTGGCCTGGGAGCAAAAGCATGGAAGTCTATGATATTTTAGGCCTTCATTGTACTTATATTAATATGTTCTTATTTTTAAAACTTTGAGAAGAAGCCTTGGGTCAGAATTTAATGTGGGACATCAGAGGTCATCAAATTGAACCTCCTGATTTTACAGCTAAGGAAACTGAGATTGAGAAAAATGCTGGTTTGACCAAGTTCAGAAAGCTAACTAGGATGTGAAGGACTGACTATGTCTTGTAGGCCCTATTGCATGCCTTCTACTTGATAAGTTTATGTATTCTATATTTGTAGACTCAATACCTAGGCTTGAGTAGATGGAATATAGCATGACTACTACATGGATGGGTTTTTTTGGGGGGGTCACACCCGGCAGTGCTCAGGGGTCACTCCTGGCTCCATGCTCAGAAATTGCTCCTGGCAGGCACGGAGGACCATATGGGGCACCGGAATTCTAACCGATGACCTTTTGCATGAAAGGCAAACGCCTTACCTCCATGCTATCTCCCGGGTCCCCATGGATGGATTATTTATTCAGTTGTGCAATTCTGAGCTATCAAGTGCTCAGAGTAGTATATTAATTGCTAGAAATGCAAAAATGAGAGTTATGTGTGGTTTCTGTCCCCTACTATTTTATGCCTCTCCTTTCTGGGATCTACTTTAGCAGGTTTATAATCCAATTATTTCATAATGATTTCTCTCCTGAAGGTCACCCAAAGCTTCCATTTTTAAAGTTATAGTCTTTATATACTATGATCTTTTTTTAGCATACCAGAAACACTTAAAATAATTGATTGCTTCCTATTTTGGGTAGATCATTTAACTTGACTTCTACCATGTCATTTCCTGCCCAATTCCAAGCTCTGCCTAAAGTCTCAGTACATAACTACTCTATGTGATCATATGTTACAGTCTCTAAATGTGTATCTGCAACTAAACTCAAAACCTGTATTTCTACTTTGCCCACTTAATATTTCTAAATATTTCTGTTTCAAATTTAGCATAATCAAACAACTTTTTTTTAATTTTCATTTGTTTTTGAGCCATATCTGACTGTGCCCAAGACTTAACCTCAACTATGTTTATGGGTAACTTCTGACTGCTCAGGGATCATTTCTGATGGGGCATAGGGGACCACAAACTTGGGTTCACTACTCACAAGGCAAGTGTCTTACCAGTTGTACTATCTCCCAGCCAGAACTTTGATGTTTTCCCTGACTGCTGGGTAGATTTCTTTACTTCTCATGGTAAGTTCATTAGAAATTTAGTACATGTTGGGGCCAACGAGGTGGTGCTAAAGGTAAGATGTCTGCCTTGCAAGCACTAGTCAAGGAAAGATCGAGACCGCGGTTCCATCCTCCAGCGTCCCATATGGTCCCCCCAAGCCAGGGGCAATTTCTGAGCGCTTAGTCAAGAGTAATCCCTGAGCATCAAATGGGTGTGGCCTGGAAAAAAAAAGGAAATTTAGTACATGTTTCCTATGTGCCTATTCTATTATAGATACAAGTGATATAGTGGTGAGCAAAACAGAAAATACGTTTCTGTCAACAAGTAATTTTCACTCTAGTGGAGAGCAGAGGAGCGCATAAAAGCCAAGCAAAAAGACTGTTTAATACAAAAAGCCTTACACCCATTTTTCTTGGACAATGCAATAATTTGGTTGGCTTCTTTACTTCTACCTATTCTGACTTTCAATCTCTATCTTATTAGCAGAGGTAAATATATAATACCCAACTATAAACATAAACTTTAGTTTGAATATTCTGCCAACTTTAAACACCTAGTATGTTCATACCATTCTTTGAGATAAATATACTCAGTGCCGTGGCATAAAAAAACTCTGTATTATCTAATCCTTCCTGCTAGATTCCCCTTGTTCTCTTAGTTTTTTTTTTTTTTTGGTGGGGGGGTTTGTGTTTTGGGCCAACCTGGTAGTGCTTAGGGGTTACTTTTGACTTGCTCAGGAATCACTTTTGACAGGTCTGGGGGATCATATGGGATTCCAGGATCAAACCGGGATTGGCTACATGCAAAGCAAATGCCCTACCTGCTGTATTATCACTATGGGATCTCCCCTTCCTCTGTTGGTTTGAGCCATATTAACCTTCCCTTAGTTTATTGAATTCATTGAGTTGATGTGATATCCTTTACACTGGCTTATCCTTCAAGCTATATAAAACAGACCTTACAATTGTCAGGAAGTGGCCATTACTCATCATCCAAGAATGTCAAATTATATATCACTTTACATATTTCCTCATTAAAGCCCCTTTCACATCATCCTGCTCTTACCCATCACAATACATTATATTCCACTTAGCACTCATCACTATTAAAGGCTATTATTTAGATTTTTAAGATTTTCTCTGTATCTGTACACCAAGTACTACTCTATTAGAACAGCGGGCACGATATTTCTAGTTGACTACTATCTCTGCAGTATCTTATGTAGAGAAGTTCCTCATAAATATTACCCATCGTGTAATCTCATAAACCTAACAAAGTTGAGATCTACAGGTAAATGAAATGAATGCTAGAAAGCTTCTCAGTAGCATGGCATGAACTAGGAAGGACTTGAAGTTACAGGAAACTTCACTACGTTTTCTGTCTCATGAAGTGGAATCCAAATGGGAATTTCTATCTTAGCTACTGTTTCTCAAGCACAACAAAGATGTTCCAAATGTGTAGTCTGTGGAAACTCATTGATATTTACTTTTGTCTCCCATTCTTTGATTCTTGATTCCTTCACAGAAACAACGACAAAACTACAAAAATTATTACTTTCCCTGTATATCACCTGGTCTCACTCAATTTTTTCAGGTTTTTTTTTTTTGTTTTGTTTTGGTCTTCTACCAAGTCCCATTATTTCTATAATATCCTTTCTTGTGTGTCCTCACCAGTGATGACCACCACAAAAAGCTTCTTATGGAGAGTGTTTTTACCAAGTTTGGCAAGTTAGGAGAAGAAAAACATATCCACCAAAGATTCTCATCAACAGCTAAAAGCTCACAGTGAGCTGCCCCCCCCCTTTTTAATCTCAGTCAGATAATATAGACTTTACCTACTAAAATATGGTTTGACATAGAATGAGCCCTTCTATATGGGACACAAAGAAATGGGAATAAGACGTTCCAAAATGCAATAGAAACAAAGAACATGAAACTTGGTCTTCAGTAGGCCACAGAGGTTGGGGGTGGAATAGGACAAGGAAGGGAACACTCTGACAATGGTCACACACAAGAGGAGGAAGGGTACTGGAGTGTGGTAAAGCGATATGCATGATATCCTATTGGTAACAATACTTTAAACCACAGTGCTTAAAAGTGGGGGAAAAAAAACTCCTACAACAAAGGCAGGAAGAGGGATGAGAGGAAAACTGGGACTTTGGTGGAGGGAAAAGAAAGTAAGTAAAGGGACTGGTATTGTTTGCCTGAAACCCAATTATGAATAGCTTCATAATTTATAGTGAATTAATCAAAAATAAAAATTAGAAAAACAATATGGTATGAGGGGATCATATATAAAACTTTTTTATATAGCCTTTATTTTTTTGTTTTGTTTTGTTTTTGGTTCACACCCAGAAGCGCTCAGGAGTTACTCCTGGCTCAGAAGTCGCTTCTGGCAGGCTCAGGGGACCATATGGGATGCCGGTAATTGATGAGTCCGTCTCCGTTTGGCTGCGTGCAAAACAAATGCCCTACTGCTATGCTATTGCTCCAGCCCCTTCATTTTGAATTTAGAAAAGAAATATGAATAAATGAAGACTTTTAAAGGGGTAGGTGAAGAGATGAATAAATTAACAGTCTCACAGTTTCTCTCAGTTTCTGAGCTTATTAAGAAATGAAGCAAACATTTATGGAATATACTATTGATGCAGAAAAAACAAAACTGGCATAAAAATGTATTTTTAAAAATTTAAGGATAGGCCTTGACTTCTCAACAAAACCTACCTTTATTGATCAAGAAAACAATCCAACAATGTCTGGACTCTTACTGGTCATAGTCATAGTCTCCTTTTGCTTTTCTAACTTACTTCCACCTTCCTCACTAATATAATCTACTGAGATAATTTTGATTCGCATATTTTTTCATGCTAACAAAATTTTTGACATGATAATAGGATTATCACTAAGGATTTGGAAACCTGTTCAATTCTCACATGATTCCAATTCAGCACTTTCTATAGATCAAGTAGAATTTAGAACAATCACTTTTTGTACAATACTAGCACCATGACCTTCCAGATTGGTTCAGAAATTTCTTATTCCAAAAGTTCCTTTTGTTACATGTATTAATTTTACAAATGATCAACTGCTTTTGAAATTTTCTCCTGAATTTCCTGAAGTTGTTAATATATGCTTTGGTAAGATTTTAAAGCAGTGAAAAATTTAAGACAATACTGAAATCTTCTGAACATGATAGACCCCATGTCTGGCCACACATGATAAGTTAACTAAGTTAAACGCCCCAAAGCAAAACAATTTGGATCATAATTTAAACTTGTACAACAATGTAACGGTAGTAATTATATGTAAATCTATAAATTATTGGTTTTGAAAGCTAGATTAGGTAAATGGGCAAATGTATGTGGAATTGTTTTTACTTTGATGGCCTTAAGCCAAAAATTGTTGGAAAAAATAATTTAAACTTATTTGCTGAAAAATTGCATAATTTTTCAAATGTTTTATAAAGACAACTTTGCAATGGAAATTCAGAGCCACCTAGTGACCAAAAGTAAAATGTCTCAAATATGAAGCAAATCAAAACAAAAGCCCTCCCATAAAAAGAAAACAATTGATTCTAATTTTCAATTGATCTTCACGGATAAAATTATATCCAGGTCATACTGATAAAATGACCTTCCACAAATTCAGTAAACAGTAAAAATCTCTGTTTTATTTAGGGTCAAAAGACTCAGAGATTTGAGAAGGTATGTGGGATTAATTTTTAGTCTCTCTTTTGCCAAATGAGATGTGTGTTACTTATTCAAATATAAGCTACTAGTCCATACAGATTCAGTCCCTTTCTAATGCTTTGTTCATTTTGGACAGCTTACCATGATCACTCATGAGTAAAGAGTTGAGGGAATGTCTGACTGTAGATAGGGCCAATGATGGGAGTTATGAGAAAAGAGATTTCTTTTATGAGAAATGGGAGTTATGAGAAAAGAGATCTGGTAAAACTAGGGTATTGTAAGAAACCAGGGTGATAGTTTAATTGAAGTTGAGAAGTTTGGAAGGACATAGTAACCCTCATAGGTAATGAGAGTTGATGTAGAACACTGTCACTTTGTGGTGACTTTCCACTAAAGTCATGGAAAATCTTAGATTAATGTAGTTGCTGAATATAGGATGAACTAATATTGGATACAGGGATAGAAAATAAAAAGTTAGGATACTTTGATAATTTTGAAACATGGAATAATTAAAATAAGATTTAGGGACATAGAGATAGTAAGGCATTTTTTTGGCTTGCATGTAGCAGAATGGAATTTGATCCCAGCACCACATACATTCCCTGAGCATTTCCAGGAAGGATCCCTGAGTGCACAGTCAGGTATTACCCGTCTCTTTGCCCCTCCCCAATAAATACAAACCCAAAATAAAGCAAACAGAAATCAAACTAACAATAACTAGGAGGAAGAGTCAAGTTCTTTCCCTTATTTCCATCAGACCTGTATTTAATTAAGTTCCAGGGGTCTCCCCAACCCCCAAGTCTTAGTGTAGTTTTGCACATTAGTAGTCACAAAGTATAAGTACTTTAAACTTAAAAATAACTGCATTTCGGAATGTGAATATTTTCCTTTCATTCTCATTTAATTTGTTTTGCAAAATTTTAAGTAGTAAAACTTGGAACTTTGTATTTTATTTTAATCTCTTGATAGAAGATAACAAAGGCTAATTAGAAGAGAAAAATTCAAAATCCACAAAATGAATGAGAACAAAGTAAGGGTAAAAATAAACTTTCACAAGATGCTTATACATTTTTTAATCTGTGATTACTTTAAATGACTTTAACCTTTAAAGTCATTAAACTTAAAACTCTACTAGAGCCTTTTGGGATGTATTGTATTTATGAACTAAGGTCATTTAAATTTTTTTCTCCAACATGTCTATAAATGACTGGCGCCAGTACCCCCTGGCATGCTTGTTAAAATGTGAATTCCTGGGCCCTGCTTCAAATCTCTGGGGTAGGGGCCAGGAATCCACATTTTAAACGCATTCCTTAGGTAGTGCTTGTGAATTGATTAACAAATATTTGTTCTCAATGTTATAATGTCTTGACCAATTCACAAGAAACAAAACTTTGGGGTTTTTAAAAATAAATTCTCCATCATTTTAATTAATTTTGCAATAATTATTGTAGTTGAGCCCTTCACTCTGGCATTGCTTTATTTGCATTCTCTAATGTTAGTCTTCAGAAAAATACAGAATAGTTTATACATCCCATATATTTCAAGTCTTTGTCTTAGTTTAGTTCTATCCTTTACATAAGAGTTAAAAGCATCTTTCAGCAACTAACCACTCAGAATGTGGCCAAGCAATCAGTTTAAGAAAAAAAGAATCATATCATCTCTGAGTTTGCCAATTGACAATATTTATTCTGGCAGTAGTTAGTACATCTAAATATTAACTAATTAATCTAGCTTGTAATATTCGCTGCTGGTTTCATTGAATGAGGTGGGAGTGGGTCAAATCTGCAGACCACTCAGAGTCTCCAAATGCAAATAAAGTAACATTTGTTTGTAGGTGGAACCAAATGATTATAAATGAAGGGTAGGCCATCTCCTGGGATTGGACATAAAGGTCCTGTAAACGAAGAATTGTATCAACAAACAGCTGTTGGGAAAATACTATTATGCTTTAATAGCAGCTATTAAAATCCATTAGCAATCTTGATGGCCTGTTTGAATTTGATGCATCATTTGCTCTGAATAGCATTTCTTTCTAAAGTTTTGTGTAGAATTTATGCAGATTAATAGGTGGTGTTAGTGACATTCTGGGAGATTAATACCAATTATATACTTTACTTGCACAGGATAATCCAGCCTGGAAAAGTTGGCAAACACTACAGTTTAAATATCTGTTGGGAGAAGTATGCAGCATAAAGATACCCTCACA
>PVKC010031407.1:0-14490 GCA_004027635.1 Crocidura indochinensis | reverse complement strand
CTATGAGGCTTTTTGTGGAAGTTAGGCCTCACCTGGTAGTACTCAGAGCTTACTCCTGGCTCTGTGCTCAGGAATTACTCCTGGCAGTAATGGGGGGACTCTATGGGATCAAATCCAGGTTGGTAATGTTCAAGGAAACTACCTTTGCTGCTGTACTATTACACTAACCCTGAGTTGAAAGTGTTTTCTAAATTGTGTCAGGGCTTTTTTTTCCTTTTAATATAAAACCAGTTGCAAGTGTTCGGTAATGTTTCCCTTCATTAAGTGAACTCGCCTCTGGGAGTTGGCTTAATGCCTGCATCTTTCTCTGCACACAGCATGGTTTATGGAGTCCAGGCGCACCTTTGGGTCCATTGAAGCTGCCTATCAGGTCCTAGGGGTGCAACTGAAAAAAAAATTATATATTGTTCCACAGTTCAATCACCAAAAGGCAGAGTTTAAAATGTGTCGTAATCTTGAGTAGGACAAGATTACAAGTTTAAGAGACTTAAACTTCCAAATCATCGAGGTTCTCATCTGCAAAATGGAAAGAATAGTACTTGGTGGAAAGCTACTAAGCAGGGTTTTGGGGGTCACCTCTGTTGATTTGCAGCAAGTGAAGCTGGTGGAGAACCATGTGGTGTCAGGGTCAAGCTGGTACTGGTAGCTTGTGAGGCACCATACCCCCTGTATTATCTCTCCAGCCCCAAAAGTAGTACTTGTTTTGGGAGGTAATGAGCTGTGGAGTGAGTGCCTCTGTATCTGTTTGTCTGTCTGCTAATCCAAGTTTCATTTACCAGGTGTCATCTTGCCCTTCATCCAGAAATTTTCTCTAGCTTTTATTCTTTTATTCTTTTTATTCTTTGTTTTTTTTTATTCTTTGTTTCTGCATCTCTATCTGCCTTCTCATCAACACATCAACCATCCACCCATCTATTCTTCCACCCACCCTCCCACCCACTCACCCATCCATCCATCTATTCATCCATCATCTTTTCCATCCTTTCATCTGTATATGTTCCCAGCTCTCCATCCTTGCATCTGTGTATGCATCTTTGTGTAGATGTCTTTCAATCCACCCATCCTCATATATATCCATCTATAGAAATCTGTCTCTTTATCCATCTCTCCATGAATCCATCTGTGTATGCATCTGTACATCTGTCTTTCTGTCCATACAAGTGCCCACACCTCTATCCATTCCTTAGTCTACACTGGTGTGTGCGAGTGCTCAGTTCCCCACTACTAAGAGAATGCAGATGTGAGGGTTCACAGCAAGGCAGTTTGCCCTGTGAGCTCTATGCATTAGTCTGGTCTGAAAGCATCCCCTCATGTGAGAATCAGGGGTTTGCAGATGGTGAACAACGTCAGAGCCATCACCCCCCCAACCCTTCTTAGCCATGTCCTTTCAAAGCCATGACCTGTTTTCTGTAACCATGCACATGATGGCTCTAGTTTCCCTGTTTTGGAACTTCTGTGACCACTGCACAGAGGAGAGTCTCTGTGGGGTGGTTTGGTGCATCTGCCCTCATCTTAGTCATGTCTGTGGTACCTGAGACAGTCCCTGCCATCTCTTGCATCACATCCCTCTGTCATGCAGGTGTGAACATTTGTCATATATGCGTATCTGTAACATGTGCACATGTATCATGTGCCTATGCACACCTCTAGTGTGCTGTCATGTGTGCACATGTAAGCTCATGCTGTGTATATCTATCATGCCTGTGCATATGTCATATATGCATATATGTGTTACTGTAATGCATATTGCCTTGTGTCTGCAGTCATCACATGGTTCACACTTCTGAAGTCTTGTAAAACCTTATGACTCTTTGGGCTGGAGAGATAGCACAGCAGTAGGGTAATTTGCCTTGCATGCTGCCAACATGGAATGGACCCAGTTAGATTCCTGGGTATGGACCCAGGACCATATGGACCATCCCATATGGTGCCCCCCAGCCTGCCAGGGGACATTTCTGAGTGCAGAACTAGGAGTAACCTCTGAGAGCCACTGTGTGTGGCCCAGAAATCAATCAATCAATCAATCAATCAATCAATAAAGTTTTAAAAAATGTCTTATGACTCAGAAAGCAGAGCATGAGTTAATTTTGAGTACCTCTGGGTATTGTTCAACCCCCCCCCAATAATAATTTCTATTTTTCACCAATTATTGGCTTTTCCTCTAAAACCACGTATCCCGATGAGAATTCATTTCCAATCCTTGTTGTTACCAGTAAACAGAGAGATGATGTTAGTTTGAAGAGGCCTGTCATGAGTGTGCCTCACCCATGAGGTAAATGGCCCAGTGCTCCCTGAACTCTTCAGTGCTCCCTGAATCCTTAGTGTTCCATGAACCCCTCAATGCTCCCTGAACCCCAATATTCCTTTAGCCCCCTGTGCTTCCTAAGCCCCTAGTGCTCCCTAAACCTGCAATGCTCCCTGAAATCTAACTGTTCTCTAAATCCTACCAGTGTTCTCTGAGTCCCTGTGTGCTCCATGCCAATGCTAGATTCTGGGCAAGTATAGGCAAATCTTAGCCCTGGATGTGTCCTACATCTTTCAGAGGTGTTTGTATGGTTCTGGCTTCATACATTGAGGGATCAAGGTGCAGAGGGTTTCATTGCTAGCTTCAGGTCAATTGCACCCCACCTAGACTCATTTCCCTTGGGATTGGTGTCTGGAGCCCCCACGCCAAAGCTTTGCTCCCCATCATCCTTCCCCATTTGTAAAATAATCATGTTAGGTGGTGTCAGCACCTCCAACTAGACACTTCTATGAGCCAAGCCTACTGTTTAACTTCAATTTCCTCTCAAAGGACACAGGTACAAATGTTCAGAAAACATTCTGTTTCCCAAATCTGAACAATGGGGTTGACATGAAAATTAAGTGAGAAAAAAGCTAACACAGTGTCCAGAATGTCCCAAGTGTGTCTTCATTGCCTAAGACACTACCAGGGGGCTCCGTTCGATAGGGGTGTATTAGGGGGGCTGAAAGCTCTTGCTCTCTGCAAGTTGAGCACATGTTTGGCAATACTTGGTTCTTGATGTTGAGTGGGACAAGCCAACGGGGCTTCTGTCAAACATGTGCCCTGCTTTGCTTTGCTTTGCCAGATGACAAGCAGTGGGTTCAAGGGTTTCGGGAATATTTAGGGAGCAGAATCAAACTCATCTCTCTGAGTGTGGTTGTAAGAGCAGAGTGCTCAGCCATCCTTCTCCCAATGCCTGTATGTAGTGACCAGCTGCCATCCTGATCCTCACTAGAACATTCAGTGTAACATTCTGACCTTTGGTTCAGAAGGATGGCGTTTAGAGGCTAGCCTAGGGTCAGAAGGGGTGGAACTCTGCTGCAATGGCTCTGCCCCCCTAAGGCTCACAACACTTCCTGGCATGCAACCCTACCAGCATGCTAACTCTGCTCATGCATGCAGGCACCACACCAGCACTTGGACTTGCTCATACCTGAAGCCTCCACTCTCCACCACCTATGAACCTTGGACATGCAATAATCACCCCCTTATACAGTCCAGCACAGTGATTCTTCAAACACTGGTCCATGTGCCAGTGTCAGTCTGCAGTGTCCTGCAGGAAGGACACTGGGCCAGCAGCAGGCAGTGTTTAGATATAAACATTCTCACCTTTCTGTGGGATATATGAGACCAGTCTAGGAGGAGTGGGACTATGCATGCATATACATGTGATGACATGTGTGCACACATAACCCTAAAGTTATGTGTCATGTGTGCATAACATGCAGTTATTCATTAACATGTGAGCATATCAGTGTATTCTTACATATGCATATGTGTTTGTGTGCAACATATATGTACACCTGCACATAAGCACATACTTGCTGTCATTCATTAACATGTGATTGCATCGGTGTGTTCTTATAGTTGTGCATGCATTTGTGTGCAACATGCATGTACATGTGCATGCAAGCACAATCATATCCACACGTGTGTACACAATCACACAGGCCATAGGTATGCATATACACACACTACTTCCATCTCTCAGACCATGCCTACCCAAGGACTGGGAAACACCCAGTGAAGTGCAGCCACCTCAGCGAGGTCTCTGCATGCTGCACGGCCATGCTCGCTCTCTCCAAGAGTCATTTCTGCAAAACCCACAGCTTCTCCTGCTTGCTCAGCTGCCTTCTTGAAGATAATCTGTTTGGTTCTCTGCCTCTTCACCACTGCCTGCTCCCAGCCACACACTTAGTGGCCTGCCTGCAGAGTCTAGATTGGAGGCATTCTTTCAGTAGTCCTGGTCCCAGCCATAAAGCACAGGTTGCTGCTCCAAGTCCTGGTACAGCCCTGAAGAATGGGCAAAGGGGGCTCACTCTGCCCCTTACAGATGATATCAGGAGAGCCAATCATCAGGGTGATCTGGGTGTAGTGGCCTGTGCCCTGGTTCACTTTATCGACTGGCAAATTCCTCAAAAGGTTGAACCTCTGTGGTCTCTGGCTTGACTTCCTGCCCTGACTCCCACAACAAACATACAACTTCAGGAGTATGCCTGTTGTCTTGTGTTTCTCTGCAAACCCTGCAGGTGACAAATTTCCTCCTAGAATGTGGAACTCTGCACTTGAGGCTTCATAGCTGCTCTGTCTTGGTCCCATGCCCTGGTGTAGTCGTCACTACCACAAGCATGCTCCTATGCTCCGGGTCTGGCTCCAAACAGGTTGGACAATTCTCTAGAAACTGCTTTGGGGGCTTGCACTCCATCGCCCTAGTTGCTTGATGATGACAGTTCTTCATCCTAATTTTGTTTCAGGCAGATTTTGCATATCAGGGACAGGCCCAGAGTGGATACTAAATAGATAATTGTTGAATGAGACAATTAATTGATGAATCCTATGGGGGTGGTAGCTAATAGAATGTTGAGGTTTGCCTGTGGCTGGATCATAGCACAAGCAAATTTAATGGAAAAGAGAATGTAGAATCCCCCTGCCCCAATCTGGTAGCAGATGTGAAAAGTGACTGGCTCAACTGAATGCCAATGTACCAATTTTTCTTCTCCAGCCTGGGTTTTCTTCTCCTTTGTGGGGCTCCTCTTCACTGTTAGCTTCCATTTCTGTTACGAGGCTGCCCTCAGGTAGACCAGATGCTGCCATGACTCCTGGTGCTCACAATGGTTTCACTTACACAAAAATACCATTCAAACCCTCCCATCAATACAGTAGCTCTCACTGTAGGGCTAGAATTGGCCCAGAGAGGTCATGTGTCCCTCCTCCTAGGCTTATCCCAGGGGCAGAAAGTGGATTTGCTGCCCTGATAGGCTAGGGGCAGCAGAGTGATAGGAACCTCTTGCCCTGGCCCCCGAGAAGAGTAAAGGATCCATTGGACATCCCAATTGGCAGTCAATTGTTGCTCAAGGCCTGGTGACTGAGGTTTCTTAAAAGGACAAAATGTCAGAAAGGACAGTTGAGCTAAGCTCATAAATGGAATGATTTGACTTTAGATCACAATTAATAGTAGGAGATTTTTTTTTTTTTGAAGATTCACCACCACTATTAAAAGTGACATTTTCGGGGCCGGAGAGATAGCATGGAGGTAAGGCGTTTGCCTTTCATGCAAAAGGTCATCGGTTCGAATTCCGGCATTCCATATGGTGCCCCATGCCTGCCAGGAGCAATTTCTGAGCATGGAGCCAGGAATAACCCCTGAGAACTGCCGGGTGCTGGGTGTGACCCAAAAACAAACAAACAAAAAAAAGTGACATTTGCAGATGTGGTAACAACTCTGTACGAATTGGCTGGTGCTTCCCTGGGGCTGGCTCTGCTGGCAGAGTCTGGACTTTGAGGTTCCTGGTATCTTATCATTACAAATCCTGCCATGTTGTATTTGAAGCTATGGGCAGAGCCAGGAAGTCAGTGGCCCACCTCAAACCAATACCGACGCCTGCCAGTCTGGCTGTCACAGTGCCTCTAAGGCTCAGCCCCAGAATATCAGGGCCTGGGGCAGGACCTGGGCTCAAATCTCAGGTCCCTCCTTAGCAGTTTAGCATCTCAGAGTCTCTGTCTTCATATCTACAAGGGCCCTAAGAATAGCACCTGTCCAGCAGGGCTGGTGAGGGACACACGGGAGGTCACTGAGAATGGCATGATGGTTTTTAGTAAGTGGTTACTAAATGTTTGCTCTTTGTATCATTCTCTAGCCTTGCGGAGATCAGAGGAGGTTGTTTAAGCCAGGCTTGTATGAATAATTCTCATGCCCCAATCCTGAAGGGAAAGGAGAAATGGGGAAATGGGTCTGGGACAGGGCCACCACAGGAAATAATCCAAAGCAGGCTGGAGAGAAGAAACACGGGTCTGGGAACCTTTTGGAGAGAGAGAGAGAGAGAGAGAGAGAGAGAGAGAGAGAGAGAGAGAGAGAGAGAGAGAGAGAAGTAGGGAGGAAGAAGGGAGCGTGGAAAGAGAAAGTGAGGAATGGAGAGAGAGGGAGGGAGGGTGAGAGTGAAGGAGGGAGAATTATGGAATGGAACAGAATGGAATCAGCAGATCTGCGTGTGCCATCCTGGTGACTTCTAGTCAACCTTCATGATTTATTTCCAATGCCACCTCCTTATGTGGTCTTCCCTGACTGCCTTAGGCTTTCTGCCTTACTCTGCATGTCAGCCATACACCAGAGTGTACTATGAGCCTGGAAACCAGCACTCTATCTAACCAGACTTTACAGTAGAGTGATGATTGCAGGTGTTGGAACCAAACTGTGAGTTTGAATCTCTGTCCATCCACTTCACAGCAGTATGACCTTGGACAAGTTCCTAACCTTTCATCAGCCTCTAGTTCCCCTCTGTTCAGTGAATCTCAGCATAGTCTCTGCTGTGCTAGGGGGATTAAGCTGATGCAAGTTGGTATGTTTGTTATTGGTTTGTTTGTTTGTTTGTTTGTTTTAGGGCTATACCTGGCAGTACTCAGAGCTTACTCCTGGCTCTGTGCTCAGGATCACTCCTGGCAATACTTGGGAGAATATATGGAATGCTGGGAATCAAACTCAGGTCGGCAGCATGCAAAGCAAGCATCTTCCCCCACTTTAATATCTATCACTCAATCTCTCAATCTGAAGGTTTGGGTGTGGGGTGTCTCTGAGCAGTTCTGGGCAGATTCCCTGAGTAACCACTGAGCCCAAAGTGGGTTCACTGCCTGTTGTAGAATGAAACTAAAGGTTGATGACATCATAGAACATTCCAGCACTGTTCTGGAAGGCTCCTGATCTCATAGGTGAGGTCTGTCCTTCTGGGCCTCCTTCTATCCTCTGGGAAATATTCCAGACACATGTAGGTGGTGTCCTTCTGGGCACAAGGTCTGTTTCTCCTGTTTGGGGGTTGTCCTCATGGGGAGAGGTGAGACTCAGTCATCACCTGTCACATGTGCCACCATGAGTTTTGCCTGCACAGAGACCTATCAGAGTGGCCAGAACATTCTTCTACTCTGCTCTGTGGTCTGTGCTCTACCATCCAGACTTCCATGTCAGCCTTGCCCCTGACTCAATGACCTGCCCCCTATTGAACAGGAGAATTGTTATTTAATAAGCATCTATAGGACTAGACCTGGGGCAGCTGGGACGGGCAGGAGATGATGGTCTGCTGGGGAGAGAACTGTGTCTGGGTCTCAGAAGCACAAGAGCTGGGGGCAGTTGTGGATACTGAACAGCCCCCAGAGATGCCCCATGTCTCTGGACTGAGAAGGAAGACATGCAAACGTCAGAGCATGGCCCTTCAAACATGCTTGTGAGTGCATGTCTGTGTGTGCACATGTATACAGATATGAGTGAATATGTATGGGCACACATGTGAGAAGTGGCTGTGAGTGAGCTCCCAAACATTCCCTAAACTGAATGAACTACTTTTCTCCCACTCAGCAGCTCCACACCTGCCGTAGAGTAGCCCCCACATTCCAGGGGGACCAGAATCTTGACCAGGTGGGGGCCCTATGCAGTTGTTTTGGACTGGAGGGCTGGAGTCTGGATCATGGACTTAGGAGCCCCATTGGGGTTATATGGAGCTGTTAGAAGTCCTGGCCTGTGCTGAGAATCCAATTCAAGGCTCTTTCATGGTCCCAGAAGACCTGGCACTGCCCCCAGGGTGCTCCCTGGTTGGAGGATAGAAGTCTGATTATAGGGCCCCTCTTATTCTGCCTGCAGACCCCTGCCACACTCAGGAGGGGCACTGGGGATATCAGCATTCATCCAGCCCATGTTGGTGCTCTGAACATCTCCTTCTGACTCTGTAAGTGAAATGGCCCATGTAGGGCCCCAAGGGGACACAACTGGGATTCACGTTCAGATCTGTGCTGGGGGTGCAAGTTCTGGTGGCACAGGAACACAAGAGAATACAACCTGCCCCTGGCCTCACAGACCTGTGATTCTCTGGTTCCTACCTGCTCTGCTAGAGAAAGTGTTCAGGTACTTTTCAGCCTACAAAGCCAACAAATGCTCAGGAGTGCCTCAGCTTGTGTCTTGTGTCTCTCCCTGGGTTGCACCAGAGACATTTGAGTTCCTCACTTTCTCAAGGACCCCCCACCCCCATGTCTATTCCCAGGGGCTTCGGAGTATGTGACAGGTGTCAGCCCCAGGTGTGTGTTTTGTCTGTAGAAACTCAGTCCCAGATTGTTCTGCTCTCTATGGGAGAGCTTCAGATGATGTTTGCCCAGTGATGGACAACCCCACGGGCCTATGCTTTCCTGCCTGGAATGTTGCTGGCATCTAACCATGAGAAGCAGTTAAAGGAGTTCAGTGGGAGGACCACCCCCCAAAATGTCATCATGTCAGCAGACCACAGTCTGAGCTGGAGCTGTGAATTCAAGGAGACCCAAGCAGCATGAGACAACTTCATGCAGCTCCTGGGAGAAGAAAGACATTCATCAATCTCGAGACCTCAGGAAAGGTGATTGCATCTGCATTGTGACCTCAGGCCACCCTGGGTTGGTCTGTGCAAGACAGTGTGTGTCTGCATATGTCTGCATGTATGTCTGTATGCATGTATGTGCACATATGGACATGCTTATACATACTATGTATATGTCCATGCATGTCTGCGCATATGGGTGTGTGCAAATGTTCATGTTTGTATCTATGCATGTATCCATATACTCATGGGTTGTGTGTATGTGTGTATGTATAGATATATCCCTGGTTATGTGCATTGTATGTGTGTGCATTTGCACTACGTGTGTATCCATGTTTGTATGTATATGCAAGTATATATGTGTGTGTCCATGTTTGTGTGTGCAAATATATATATGTGTGTGTGTATGTGTCCTTTTTGCATAGGTCTGTATGGGTGCACTGTGTATATTTCTGTATTTGCATATATCCATGTTTGTGTGTATGCATGTATGTGTGTCCATGAGTTTAGGGACTCTTCTGTCCTTTGGAGATGCATTCTCAAGGATGGAAATGGACAGATGTCTCAAGAAAGGGAGGGAGAGAAAGAACCAAACTATCCATGGGCAGATATGGGGGACGCACCTTGATCTCTTCTCACCGCTCCTTTGGTAGGCATTGAATTTTTTTCCTAATATAAAAATTAGGTGAATAAAGAAAATAAAGCAGTTTCTTTTTTATTAAGAGAACAGGCATGCTGCCATTTTTCAGCTGTGCTTTAAGGCCCCCTCTACCCCCTGCTGTGTAGACTCCTAAACCAGGACCTGTGAACTGGAGGGGACACTGGCTGTTGTACATTATGAACAGCCCAGGGGGTACTCTGGGCTTCAGGTCAGGTTTCACCCAGGACCAACATGGTAGTCCCAGTTTCCCTCCCTCTGTTTCCATTTTTTTTCACTTTCATACCTGTTCTCCCCTTTAGAATCTTATGTTGGACTAACTGAATAGAAACTGAGAGAGGGTGAAAAGGAAGAAGATGCCAGAAGGACCCCACCCCAAAATTATCCCTATATGTGTATGAAGCCCACTAGCAGATGGTTTCACCCCTTTTTGTTTGATAGCTTCTTCTGTCTCAGGAGGGCTCCTTTCCACAAGGCAGGGGAAGATAGCATTTGAACCCAGGCCTGCCTGACCAAAAGCCTGTGTTCACAGTTCTTTTTTTTTGTTTTGTTTTTTTGTTTTTGTTTTTGTTTTTGGGTCATACCCGACAGTGCTCAGGGGTTACTCCTGGCTCCATGCTCAGAAATTGCTCCTGGCAGGCACGGGGGACCATATGGTGCACCGGGATTCGAACCGACGACCTTCTGCATGAAAGGCAAACACCTTACCTCCATGCTATCTCCCGGGCCCCTGTTCACAGTTCTTATGTGACTCCTGTTTCTCCAGTAAGTGGAGAATAATGGCGGAGAGTGGCAGAACTCCCTCATTTTTCTAAGTCATCTCCTGATGTTCCCATCACCCCCAGAGACTTTTCCCCTTATCCCTTTATCAATAAAGGGACTAATTTGTGGCTCAACACCATAAAGTTTGACCCTGCTGCAACTTCCTAAACTATAATAAAACATGGTTTTAAAAAAACATCTAGAAAAAAAAGAATAGATACAGTTAAATGTTGGAATAAAAGCTGGGAGGAGTTTGACTCTTCAGCATAGCTTCTCACCTGGTGAACATGTCTGTAAGAGACCATGTCTCAGGAGAGAGCAACAGGGTTGGGGGTGTATGTACAGGGACTTTCTCAGCTTCCAACCCTCCCAGAGAAGCACTAATACCTCTGGTCCTCACTACACTCCTCTGAGAGTGGACATTGCAGCACCCATATTTCCAGAGTGTAGGAAAAAGAGACTCAGAGTGGAGAAATTAGTGACCTGGGTTGCCATGTGACCATGCAGGAATGAAGCCACACTTTGGGTGGCCCTGCACCCCTCAATATTCTCTAAATATCTCAGTCTGAGAGCTCTGGGCCCCAGTACTGATGAATTATAAGAACTTGAATCAAAGGTCCCTCTGTTGTCAAACCTGCTTCAGCCTGGATCTTTCTGGCAGGGAGGCTCCATACTAATAATAACAAGTGTCACTTTACAGCACCTTAAAGTAGGGGACAACCTTTAATAAAGGTGTGAGACCTATGTCTATCTATTCTGCAAACCCGGATCTCAGCTGACTGGCCAGGTAGCTATAGACCCATGACCGTGAGTGACCCCGCCTAGGTGCACACCAGGGTGGGGTCCTCCTACTCAGGCCGTGGAAATGGCAGGAATAATGATTAATTCAGGCCTCCCTGTGCCAAATCCAGCCTGTGTTTTTGACTCAGACCACTGGACCAAGAATCCTAGAAAGAACAGAAGCCGGACTATACCGGGCTTTCCAGAAAGCCTGTTAAGCCCCAGGTTAACCAAACCAGCTCTACCTGCCTGGACCTTTTTCCCAGGCACCTTCCCTCCTTCCACATCATCAGAGCCAGGAGCCAGAAATAAGGCATGTCCCATGCACACCCCAATGATATGGATGAAAGCCAAGCACCTCTTCTGAACCCTGGTAGCTGCTGCCCCCGGATGGACCCAGGGCTGGCCTGTGACTTCCCACCCATCTCTGTTCACAGGATGGGCTCCCCGATGAGCCTCTAACCAGCAGTTTTAGGTGTTGGGGTGAGTGATCCTGAAGAATGGCTAAAGGCTGTTGTTGCCCCAAGGTTTTATCCACTGTTTTCCATGTGACCTGGACTCAGTGTTTTAGAAGTTCTCAAATGGGCAAATACAGACTTTTGTGCAAATAGTGTAAGAAGGCCCAGGGCATCCACAGTTTTGTTTTCGTTTTTGTTTTTTTTGGTTTTTGGGTCACACCCGGCAGTGCTCAGGGGTTACTCCTGGCTTCATGCTCAGAAATTGCTCCTGGCAGGCACGGGGAACCATATGGGGCACCGGGATTCCAACCAATGACCTTTTGCATAAAAGACAAATGCCTTACCTCCATGCTATCTCCCGGGCCCCCCTTTTTTTCACACTTTATTTTTTAATAATATCTTTATTTAAGCACCATGATTACAAACATGTTCGTAGTTGGGGTTGTCAGTGTAATCACCAGTGCAATCTTCCCACCACCAATGCCCCCCATCTTGTTCCTCCCCAACCCCCTGCCTCCTGTATTCAAGACAGGAATTCTACTTCTCTCAATCATTAACATTGTCATGATAGTTGTTAGTGTAGTTGTTTCTCTAACTGCACTCACCACTCTATCAGTGGGTTGGTCCTCCTGGCCCTCATTTTATTGTCTTTTATTTTTCTTAAATTCCACAGATGTGTGAGACTATTTTGTGTTTATTTCTCTCTCCCTCTGACTTATTGCACTCAGCATAATAGTTTCCATGTCCATGCATGTATAGGAAAATTTCATGACTTCATAATATTCCATTGTGTATATGTACCACCGTTTCTTTAGACACTCATCTGTTGTCGGGCATCTGGATTATTTCCAGATTCTGGCTATTGTAAATAGTGCTGCAATGAATATAGGTGTGAGGAAGGGATTTTTGAATTGTTTTCGTGTTCCTAGTGTATATCCCTAGAAGTGGTATAGCTTGATATGATGGGAGCTCAATTTCCAGTTTTTTGAGGAATCTTCATATTGTTTTCCATAAAGGCTGCTGGACTAAACATCATTCCCACCAGCAGTGATTCTCCCCACACCCCTACCAGCACTGATTGTTCTTGCTTTTTGTGATGTGTGCCTGTCTCTGTGGCATCAGATGGTACCTCATTGTTGTTTTGATACACATCTCTCTGATGATTAGAATGTGAAGCATTTTTTCATATGCCTTTTGGCTGTTTGAATTTCTTCTTTGAGGAAGTGTGTTCATTTATTCTCCCCACTTTTTGATGGGTTTAGATGTTTTTTTCTTGTTAAGTTCTGTCTATAGCTTGTATATCTTATATATTAGCCCCTTATCTGATAGGTATTACGTGAATAGTTTCTCCCACTTTGTGTATCCTACTCACTATTGCCTTTGAGGTGCAGAATTTTCTCAATTTAATATAGTCTCATTTGCTTATCTTCACTTCCACTTGTTTGGACAGTGATGCTTCCTCCTTGAAGACACCTTTAGTCAAAATGTCATGGAGTGTTTTACCTACATCCTCTTCTATACACCTTATGATTCCAGGTCTCATATCAAGGTCTTTACTCCATTTGAATTTGACCTTTGTGCATGGAGCTAGCTAGAGGTCTGAGTTCACATTTTTGCATGTGATTGACCAGATGCTCCAATACCACTTGTTGAAAAGACTTTCCTTGCTCCATTTTGAATGTCTTACCCCTTTTTCAACAATTGATTGTTTTTATGTATGGGAACATTCTCAGAATATTCAAGTCTATTCCATTGATCTGAGGGTCTATCTTTATTTCAATACCATGCTGTTTTAATGACGATTGCTTTGTAGTACAAGTTAAAGTTGAACCTTCCTCACTCCTCTGACCCTGTCCAATTGGCCTAACAAAAGACTCTAGGAGAGACTCCCCCTAGGCAGAAAACATCTCAATTCAGACTTAATTTTCCACTTCCACAACCTGTCTTTCCTCTCCTTCAAGACCACACTCACTGTGTATCTGGCCATGAATTTCTGCCTGCTTGGATCATTCTTGCTGGCATGTCTTTACCTTGGCAATGAGTCATCCCTTGTATCTGAGGCCATCACAGTCGATGATGCTTGGGAATTTATTCAGTAGCTACTGAGTTTCAGATGTCTGCTGAGAGGGTACAAGTGATATCCCCTCCCTGCAATGGGAGGTGGAAGTTGCCATTTGCAGACAGAGGACTCAGTTCAGGGTCAGCACAGTAAAAAATGTTCCTGGGGTCAAAGTCACTCTCAAGGTCAAGGTTACTCTCATGGTCAAGTTCACAGGCAAGTTATGAAGGAACTTCCTGTTCAGCCAAAGGGCTCTGAACTGCTAATGTCAGCAGGACAAGGGGCTAAACTGACACATAGCCCGAGGTTCTTATATCTCAGAAGCATCACTGGTGTGCTAGTTGGTGGCATATCATGGGAGGAGAATCTCACCCAAGGACCTGAGCCACATCTGCTCTATCCGAGCTTTGACTTCCTCTAGCTCCCAATGCAGCTTAAGAGATCCCATAACCAATGTCCCAAGACCCCAGGGGCAGTGGGGCCAATAGAGGTCAGAAGGGCTAGCGGCTCTTCCTGCCCGAGTCCAGGTGCCTGGTAGCTACCGACCAGTGAGGCACACATTGCAGGATTTTGGGTTTAGCAGGGCCTGCGTGCCTTCACCCCCAATTCTCTGCTCTCTTTGTGTTCTCTACTTGTGGAAGCAGCAAGGGGTGCATGAGAACCCAGATTATCTGCACTTCTGAGTGTTTGGGCTGAGTCCAGACTTCCCAGGAAGTGGGAAATGCAAACCTAACCCACCTGGTTGGTGGTGAGGGTTGGGAGTGGTTCCTGTTTCCTCTTGTGTTCTGCTCTACCAGCATCTTTGGAGCTACAAAAAGGGCCCCCTAAAGGTTTTACAGAGCCTCTTACACCTGCCATAACTTAATATAAAGATATAGGGCTGGGAGTCCAGTTCTAAGGCTCTGAGGAGCAGCAAGGATCACCCTAATCTATGTGGCTTT
>PVKC010031406.1:0-14557 GCA_004027635.1 Crocidura indochinensis | reverse complement strand
ATATGTTCTCTGCTTTGAATGACAAATTGTTTTGTAGTAAGGGGATAGACAATTGGCCAATGTAGTCTTCATTAGTGTTTCATTAATTATATGATCCATCCTACTACATACACCTCCAGCAATTTTAACACTAATAGTGCTTATTTATTTATATTTCCATATTCCACTTTTAGATGTCAGTTTCTAATGGAAGGACCCACATCTATTTTTATATGCATATCCTCATTATATAATGTAGTCACTGAAACACACTATATCAACAACTTTTGACTCAAAAGTCAGTTACAGGAGAATTATATTGGTTGTATCTTTGCCACTATTTTTCTCCTAATCCTAGCCATATTTTTGGAACAAGATCAGGATGGTAGAGAACCAGAGTGAAAAACAGGCCATAAAAGTCAAAGGAATTTTGGTTCAATTGAATTCAATTTAATTCAGTTTAATCTACTTCTGATTGGGTTTTAGGTAAAATACTGTTTATCTTTTAAAATTAAAACATTTTAAATAGGGATAGAGATAGTACAAGGCAGGGCATTTGCTGTGCATGCAGCCAATCCAGAAGAGATGGTGATTCGAATCCTGGCATCCCATATGGTCCCCTGAGCCTGCCAGGAGTGATTTCTGAGTGCAGACCCAGGAGTAACCCCTGCTGAGCGCTGCCAGGTGTGGCCCCAAAACAAACAAGATTTTTAAATAAGCACCTCAAAATAAAGCTCGTAGAAAGAACAAATAAATACTCAGAAAAGCAAGTAATAACTTTCTTATGGATAAGTATAGTTAGTATGAAGCATAGTTTTTTGTCTGATAAACCTACTTTTTTATTACTAATTCAGCTGAAGGGAATGAACATTTTTTAATTTTTTTATTTTATTAGTCTACATTTTGTTTTCAAAGATAGTATAATATTGAGCACAGCACTTAGTATTTGTATTTAGACCTCTGGTATTCAAATCCTACCAGCCCTATTACTAGTTTTAAAACTTACTTAAACTTGCTATTCATTTATTCTTTTTATCTTGCAGATACATGAGTTTAATTGTTTTATCACCACATGAAAGTAATAAGGAGAATGAAATGATTGATAACATTTACAAACCTCTTAGGGTTGCATTTTATTCATATTTGTTTTTTACTTTTTCCCCAGATTTGAATCTGTACACCTGCACCTAGAAGAATGAAGAGAAAGAAAAATAAATGAAATCTTTCATTTAATGCACATGCATTATGTCTATACTTCTATAGAATTTATATATTCATATAATATGCATATGTTATATATAATAAGTTATATGCCTTGATCTGGTGTATGTAAATTCACATACATGTGTATACATTAGGTCAGATTACACTAATTCGATTTATTGCATAACATATAATAGTTATCTATATAATTAAATCGTATATGAGAATTAATCTAATTCCAAGTAGAGAATTAGATTAAGTCCTATGTTTCCCCAACTTTAAACATATTTGAATAATTGATAAAAAGCAAACCACTTTTTAGAAAGTCCTGAAACCAGAATATTCAAATCGTCAGCTGTTCAAGGCATAAAAGCCTCCTGCCACGACAGAGACATAGCTGGCCTCTTGGCTTTCGTAAAAATGAGATTCTAATGAAGAACACAAGGGGAACAGCTTTAGGGGAAACAAAGGTATAACGAAGCAGAAATTGCAGACTCGAGGCCTTACATTTTGTAAATATTTGGATTGATAGAAATTTGTTAATTGAGGCAACTGATTTTCACCTGAAAATGGCAGCAATATCTAATTCATTAATGCCTGAAATAACATCCTTTGGGCCAAATGGGGTCATTCCATTCTTAACCTCTTAGTGACATATTAACAGTAGAAAGCATTCGGACGCATATCTTAAAAAGTGCTATATTAACAGGAATACACGCTGGAAAAAAATTTTAAAAGCACCCAAATCTGCACCAGCAGTTTCTTTAAAAGGGGGGAGAAAAGCCCCCATGGCCTCCAGCCCCTCTCCTCTTCAACAGCATTTTAAGGTCTCTGTTTAATATTGCCAAGCCTACGTGAGTGATAAATGTAACTGTATAAAATTACTTATTACAAGCTGTCATGTTGCCTCACTCACATCGGCTGGGCTGCAGGCATTGAACATAAAACTTGAATCTCTACCTTGACAGAATCAGCCACACTAGCTTTAAAGTAAAATGCTTTCAGTCATGAATACAAAACATAATTTACCTTTTCATAATACTTCAGCTTGAAACAAGTTGGAAGGCTCATGTTACCAGCAGACCTGAATGAGAACAGAGCAGGGTACCATTGAATTCCAGGCTGTCACCTGAGAGGCTCTGCTGCTTCCCTACCATCCCTTTGAAGCAATCTTAAGCTGTTCAATTGGAGGGCCTCTAATTTTAAAAGACATATTTATGTGTAATTCCTTTTTGCAACTATGCAGTGACAACATGTTGTCAAGGTGGATTAGCTCATTTTCTAAATTGGTATTTATATTGGAATTCTTGACGATGGATTTTTCTCCTCTGGAAACTCTCAGACCCTTTTTCTGTTTGTTTAAGAAATCAGGAAGCATTCGGGGATGCACATGCGTTCTTTACAATGAAGTCTTTACTCTTGCAAACAAAGCCCAGTTTACCTTGAGCTCTCTCACATCACTGAAATCTTTCAAATCAGTGGCTCAGATCTGAAAGTGCATCATTATCATTGTGAAATGGCTTTAAATCTCTGCTTCATCAAACTGCTGACTACAACCTGCATATGTCAACCAGATGAAAATAGAATATGAAACTTCCAAGGAACCTCTTCCACCATAGCTGATTCAGTATGACTTTGTATGGGTTGTTTCGATGCAGAAGGTACGGGAGACTCATTTGGTTGGAGTGTCTGCCTACCAGATTCCCTATCATGTTGGCAGACATGGTTCCTACCTGAATGCAGTGGCCAGGGAGCTACAGATGCTTCTTGTTAGCTCAATTCCTTTTGACAATGTTCACATTCAGTTAGGGCCCAAAGTGCTTGTACTTGTCACTTGGAATATAGGATCAAGAAAATAGTTCCCCTGTGGAAAGTGAAACAGAATGGCCAAAGGAAAGTCTTTACTACTATCCATGCTCTATTCCTTATTTGACTTCTTCACTTTGTCAGATAATGACCGCTGGAGAAAAGACAACTAACCTGCAGAGACATTCAGTATCATGCTTCTCCTTTGAAAAATACAGGGCAAGTGAAATGGATTCTGAAGAAAAATAGTAGGGTAGAAAATGACTGCTGCTTAGACAAAACAACTACTTCCCCCATCACCCCACTCCCATGTTGGATTTGGAATTTGGAATTTTATTTTTTGTTTTTCACTGCCTATACACCTTCTATTTAAGGAATCTGAAAAGATAGACAAAAACTCTTCTCATTTCTATAAGATCATAAATAAACATTGTAAATATAATATTCTCACCAGGAGTTTGAAGATTTTCCAACATACAGCTCCAGGCCTTTCTTGTCCAGTTCTCTTAGACCCTAAATTCTCTTTTTCCAAATGTCTTAGGCAAACACTTACCTTTTTTGACTTCTGGCTTTTCAGTATCATCTTTGCATATAGTTGCTGCTTATCCACTACTTATACTTCTGTAGTGTTGCCTTCTCTGGGAGAAAATGTATCATAACAAGTAACATTAGGCACATAAAGTAAACCCAAAGTTGTAGTGTTTATCTCTTGTTTACTTCTCATTTCATATAGTCCTTCTGCAGTAAAATTGACTGTGTACACCTGAAATAATAATAGGTAAGTCATGCCATACATAATTTTATCACATCTACCTTTTAATAAATTCCTTTTAATAATAGAAGTTTTGTCAATGAGTTCATATACATGTGCTGTGTGATGTATATTAGCATACTCATTTGTGCTCTCCTCTGAAAAAATTTTAAAATTTTTTTCTTAAATATTTTATTGTACTCTTTATAATTGGTATGAATTTATATGGAAATCATTATTAAATTAAACTATTAACTTTGCAACTAAAATGCAAAACGTCTGTCAGATCCTTAGCACATACCTAGTCTGATATACTAAAATAAAGCTCATCTAAAACTCCATTAGGAAGATAATACCCTATTTATGTTTTTAAAATGTTGTGTTTACAACTTAAGAGTTGTTTTGTTTACTGTTATAGAGATATCTTATTGGTAAAAGAGGTTAAACCATAGTTATAATAAACAGTACATATATTAGACAAAAAATAATAGAAGTTTTGGCAGTAGACCTTTCCTGCCACATATGGTCTTCTTGGTATAGTACATAGTTTCATTTGGACAACATGTTCTACTAACATAGATGATGTTAAGATTTGCTTGTTTGAACTTAGAAGCTCATCAATTATTGAAGGGATTCGATTCATGTGATTCTTATTTGGAATTAATTGTATATAAGTATGTGATTAATAGTTTTGATTGTTTTCAGATATTCATTTATTTTGGTAATACCAATAGGTACAATGGATTCTTATACAGATCAGGAATGAAACTGTAGCGAGAGGTATTTGTATTAGGCTGGTGATTGGCAGATCTGCATTTATTATGTACCACTGAAACCCATTAAAACACATTTATTAGCACACATCTAACTGTTTATCATTTTTTCCTCCAAGTGAATAATACTATTACAATAACCAAGAATATCATTTCAGAGTTCCTATAATTCACATATCTCTGAACTAGGTAGGTAAACTGATTATTTCTGGTACAAATTAAATTTGTTACATGCATTTAAATCACTGTCACATGCAGGAATTTGCATGAGCTTATAGCTGTATGGGATACAAATAGTGCTACTAGAAGTTAGTGTATACCAATTCATTAAATGTGTAAAATCAAAGGAAACTTTTATTTTATACTGTCATTTTCTATTCATTATGGAATGTTCTGTCTTTTCCTTAGGTGTTGTGGTAAATAGCTTGCTAAGTTTAGAACATTATTGGTCTCTACTAGCCAGAGGACTAGCCCTCTAAGAGCTGTTAAAGGATAGTAATTGACCAATGACCCCAGGTATTAAGCTTTGAAATCCAGAGCTGTCTTTGCCCTAATAGGATGACTATGCCTTACCAAAGACCACACTGCAAATATCTCGGAAAACTTGGACGATTCTTTTACAAGTGGACATTATTTTTTGGAAGGACATGCTCAAACTTTTGCTCCAGCTTTGTGAGACTACAGGGAAATGCTCCCATTCAAGCATTTCTCACTCTCGCTCATGTTTCCATGGCTTCCCAATCTTTCCTGACTTCCAATACCATTTCCTGTCACAGAGTCATTTTCTATAATAAAATTATCTCCGATTAATTTTTATTTTGGAGTCTGTTCCTAAGTAACCATATTAATAAAAGAATATTAATGATACTTTATTTTATCAAATGTTCAAAATGTTGGAAATGAGAAAATACATGGGAGGTCCATATTAGAATATTTTACAGAAAAAGTTTTAAATTTTATTTATTTTGATCTGGATCTCATTTTGGAAAAATATACAACTATTGTCAAGTAAAAATAAACCATTATAAAAATAAAAATCGTTGACCCGGAGAACTCTATAGGCTGAATATATGCAAAGCATGCAGTGCCAGTGCTGAAATTCAGTTTCCAATGACATGTGAGAAGTTTGGGTTTCAGCTCTGGAACTGTATGTACCTCCTGAGCTCTGCCTGAAATGACCTCTGAACTCAGTGCCCCCTAATAAAAGAAAACTAGAGAGATTGTACAGCAGGTTAGGACTTGCCCTCCATGTTATCAACCCAGATTTGATGGTTCTCCTAGAAGGTCCAGGAATGATTCCTGAGTGAAATCTGGAATAAGCCCTAAATACTGCCAAGTGTAGCCCCCAACCAAAAATAAATAAGGAAAAGAAAAGGTTCTGTTATCTTAGAACCATAAAATTAATTTTGTGTATATTTTATTTGCCTTCTTCACCATATATGTGTTTTGTTGTCATTGCTGAATATATGGATTCCCTTTTATTCTCTTCATTTTTACCTAAACCTTCTTACTGTGAACCTATACATTTATGTTTAATGACTGCTTAATATTACAGTTGTTTCAAGTTTTAATATGTCATGTTATTTTCCTATGGGGATTTTTACAGTGTTCCTATATTTATCCCCAATTATAAATATTATGTCCCCAACTATACATAGTATGGATTTGATTTTGTTTGTTTGTTTGTTTGTTTTTGGCTTCTGAGTACATCCAGTAGCACTCAGGGATTACTCCTAGATTCACACTCAGAAATCACTCCTGCTGGGATCATATGGGATGCTGGAAATTGAATCCAGGTCTGTCCCAGGTCAACTGCGTGCATGGCAAAATACCCTACCACTGTGCTATCACTCTGGCCCCTATAAATATTATGTTTTAATCTTTTATAAAATATTTGGCACCTTATTTTTTAAATTAACAAAATTTTATTTAATACATAAATTGCAAACATAAACTTTACTTTAATTTACATTAAATTTCATTATGAAAAAGAAAAAATAAAAATGAATAATAATTAAAATTCTTGGGGCCAGAGCATGGGTAGGTGTTTGCCTTGCATGCAGCTGACCCAGGACAGACACAGGTTCGAATACCAGTATGCCAAATGGTTCCACTAGCCAGTAGCAATTTCTGATCATAAAGACAGGAGTGACTCCTGAGCACTGCAAGGTGTGGCCCAAAAAACAAAAAATAAAGGAAAGAAAGAAACAAAGAAAGAGAAAGAAAGAAAGAAAAAGAAAGAAGTAAAAGAGAAAGAAAGAAGAAAGAAAGAAACAAAGAAAGAAAAACAAAAAGAAAGAAAGAAAGGAAAGAAAGAGAAAGAAAGAAAGAAGAAAGAAAGAAACAAAGAAAGAAAGAAACAAAGAAAGAAAAACAAAAAGAAAGAAAGAAAGAAAGAAAGAAAGAAGAAAGAAACAAAGAAAGAAAGAAAAAGAAAGAAAGAAAGAAAGAAAAAGAAAGAAAGAAAGAAAGAAAGAAAGAAAGAAAGAAAGAAAGAAAGAAAGAAAGAAAGAAAGAAAGAAAGAAAGAAAGAAAGAAAGAAAGAAAGAAAGAAAGAAAGAAAAAGTATTTGGCACCTTTTGAAGATTTTTTGAGCATATATTTCAAAGATACCTCCTATGGTGCTAAAAGAGGTGATCCTCTTTATGTTCTTTCTTACCTTTGGTTATTTTGCTTTATCAAATAGAGGGCATCATTATAAAATGAGAATTTTATATTCAGTTTTACCTCATCAACAATGAGCCTTCCATTCCCCCAATCACTTCTCTGAAATAACTTTACTAAGTTATTCATTTTGTTACTAGTGTGATTATTAAATATCTTCCTTAAAGCATGTAGTCACTAATATTCCTATAATGCTGGAAATAAATTTTATATAATAAAATTATTGATTCATTTATACTTTAGAAGCATCTTTAATACAATTTTTATTGCATACTAGCCAATTCTGTTTATTGTAGATTGTTACTTTTTTTTTTTGGTTTTGGGGTCACACCTGGCAGTGCTCAGGGGTTACTCTTGGCTCTACACTTAGAAATCACTCCTGGCAGGCTCAGGAGTCCATATGGGATGCCAAGATTTGAACCACCATCCTTCTGCATGTAAGGCAAACACCCTACCTCATGCTATCTCTCCGGCATGGGATTTTTACATTTTTAATTCATTATTAGAATGGAAGCTGTTTGTAGCAATGTCTTGCTTTTTATTTAAACTCCTGACACTTCTAATAAGTTAAGATTTGTAGAATGATTTGCATCTAGGATAAACGTCTACATTACTAGTCCTCATGAACATAAAATTATTTTATTGATGAGAAAATGAAAATTGAGGACTTGAAATAACTTTTTTAAGAGGTGAAAAGTCATTTAGCAGCAAATATGTGATTCAGATCAGATTGAGTTGTCTTTAGAATTTATGGTAACAGACAAGATTACAAAGGAATGTGATAATTTTTTCTCTACATATTGTTCTTTTTAAGAATAAAATACTAAGCCTAAAGAAAGATGTAGTTTTGGGAGAACTTTTTACAGTCTTTTTATTGTCAGAGTTTATAAGGAATAAAACATCCTGCTTTCTTTGTTCTACAAGAATTAAAGATAGTATTATGTATCCAATTCCAAAGACTTATTATTAATGCTCATTATATTAAGATAAGATTGTGCATTTTTGGTTTTATTTTGGGGGTCACACCTGGCAGCGCTCCTGGCTCTATGCTCAGAAATTGCCCCTAGCAAGCTCGGGGGACCATATGGGATGCCAGGATTCGAATCACCATTCTTCTTCATGCAAGGCAAACAAACGTCTTATCTCCATGCTATCTCTCCAGCCCCTAAATTATAAAATATTCTAATTTCATTTGGACAAACCTCTAAGTTGACTGTGCTTTTACTTCACATTGTTGAGTGCTTTATGGCATATCATGTACCTTTCATTGAGTTAGGGACAGAGTTGAGATTTGATATTTATTGAATATGCTAAAGAACAAACTTTCATAGCATCCCATGAATTGAGTGCAATGAAATCACTTTAGAAATGACTCAACAACTCTTGGCAGGACAAAGTAACACTTCCAGATGCACTTAGTTGTCAACAAGCTTTTTATTGTTTCTGCTTATTGATAGGAAACATCAGTTCATCCCCAGAGGTGTATTCGAGGTATTTTATTTCTTCTGGAATGAGGGATTTGATAAAGAAATTGATAAGTAACTATAGTCTATAACCTAATCTCAGAGTTGTCCTCCTATTGCTTATGATAAATTATATTTTAAAAAGATGATTAATTTACCTCATACTTGATGGGGATTCTAAAAATCATCAATACCAGTGAGATATGAATCATTAAACTTCCTTTCAGATACATGTAACCACAAAGCAAAAAGCAGATTCATGGCTGAATCATAGAGTATGCACTATTGAACTTTTGTCTTATCCATTGATAACTACATTGTGCTCTTATCATCAACATATTGGTGATAGGAAATCAGATAATTTTCTTACTGAAGAAGGACAAAAATACTGTTAATATGTACTCTCAAAGACATTTCTTATGGAGCCAAGCATGTCAGGCCAATACAGGAAAGATGATAAAGATCTTTCTTGTATTATGTCATACATATATTTTTCACAAATGCAATAGCAGGGCTTATTTATTTTAGATTACATCTGAATGAAATTTCAAGCATTAGACTTTCAGATAGCTGTGACATTGCTATCTTATGAAAAAGAATTTTAAAATGAGCCAATATTGCTACTAAAATACTTTAGGTGTCTGCTCAACAAGAGGAAGGATATTTCTTAATCATCTCTCTCCCTTTTGCTCTGTGTGCTTGAAATATTTGATGGACATCTATGAACTTGAGAGTTGGCTTCTCTCCCCACCCCCTTGTTTTGGTGTCCAGATTATTTTTCCCTACAGCTAAAACTCATAGAATTTCAGTAATGGCTTTTAATTCTTGCCCTGGAGGTTTACCTAATGTTTTAGTTTCCTTAGACTTCACTAATACTGTTAGTTTCTCTTAAATCTGCCTATAACTTTATTATGTATTCCTTAATCACCTTTTCTAAATGTATTATCTTCCTACTATGTTCCATACTCAAAGAATGAAAAGAATGAATAAAAGGATACCAAGTACGTTATCTTTTCTGGACTGCAAAGACATCTGGACAAGAGTGCTGTGTATTGTAAAATAATTTCTAAGAGAAACTTTGAACCATCTCAAGATATACCTAGTACAAACACTGACTACATGGCACTGATCAAATAACATGTTGAATTGTTTGTTTTCTTTTTATGTGTTTATGAGTGGTTATAAATTTATAGGTTTATAAGTGGGGTTACTTATCAAAAATGCTCAGTGACACCATGGTTTTCTAGTATCTGTGCAAAAACTAAGATCTCTAATTACAAAAAATTGACTATGACAACTGTGACTGAACAGAACTTCTCCTGAGACCATAAAGAAAGGCTTTGATGTTGGACAACTAACATACCTGGAGCTAGATGGTAGTTATAGTTGATCTTATGACAGTATGCTTCATGGGTAGAGACTCCTTTTTATATCTTTTAGGCCAAGAGAATTTCCTTTCTAAGTTCCAAAAGTTTGCTGTGCCTACACAAAACAAAAACCAAACAAAAACCACCTTGCCACATCTGCCCCTCCCATTGAGATTTTTATTCATATCTTCTAGATAGGGGCTCCTACCTTTTTCATAGTACCTTAGAACATGAATCATTTTGTTCTGCCTCATATTTCTATGTCTTCCTACAAATTGAGAAAAGAAAATAAAAGTGAATGGAATGCAGGAGCCAAGTGGTCGTGGTCTCAGGTAAAATAAGTGGGGGAAAAATAGGTCAGAACTAAATACCCCAGCTAAAGATTCTAGAGACCCAAACTATAATAAGCTAAGCACAAACTGGATGTATTAAACTAGTAGTCCAGGGGCTCAGGGTGGAGGTATGGGATGTATGCTGGAAACTATACTAGAGGGAGGTCAACACTGGTGGGGGGAATGGCCCTATTTCACTGTCACTATATGCCTGAAATACACTGTGGAAGAATTGTAATTCACAATGGTCTCAATAAAAATTTTATGAAAAAGAAAACAAAGGACCTATATATCTTCTACTGGCAAGGATGTCTAAGGTTTAGCAAAGTCAAAATCAAACCCAAAACAGAATGACCAGTTAAATTTTCATTTCATAAGAGCAAGGAGTTTTATTTTAGAGTAAATATTTCTAAAACAGTTATTTTCATATGTATATACTTACACTGCATATACTTTGATACCATACCTACCAATTTCTAGAAATGTACTTATATTCTGGATATAACATATATGCTGTTTAACTTGTGAGGAAATTAAAGAATGTATGCTTCAGGTACAAAAACAGATACAAGAAGATTAAAATATAAGTACCACTAGTGGATATCAGTGGGATTTTGGGGAAGCTATTTAAACTCAAGTCTCTGTTTCCTTAACTATATTAATACTCATGGTATTAAAGTAACTGACTGCTATATGTATTACTAATGGTTAGAAGTGATATGTATTGAGAGACTACTTCAACCCCTATAACAAAAGATTTTGTGTTTGTTTTGCGTGGTTATGTGTGTGGTGATTTTCAAGTTTGTAGATGAGTCACAGAAAAGACTTTTGAATATATCACTATGCATGAAACTAAAGGCAAAAGACATACACATTTAGACTATATGTGGAAATATAAATACTATTTTAAATCTCAGGAAATTTTTTATTATTTGTTATTTTAGGGGTAACAAAGATATTTTAGGAAGTATATGGGCCAGATAAATCTAGAAGCTAATTTTATAGTTAATGCTATTTTTAAAGATCTACATTCATAGTAGAAAAGTTATATATGTAAAAAGATTTGACTTTTGGATATTTATTTAAGTCAGACTTATGTCAGACAAAACTTGAGATTTTCTACTTCTACCTTATGCTTCTATCAGACAAAATCTTATATCTTATGATGCTATCATAGACTTATTAAACTTGTTATACTTCTACCTTATATCTTATTCTTCTACTAGACAAAACTGGGGTTGAAAAAAGTTCTAGCCTCCCAAAAATTCTTTTCAACTTTGATAGATATTATCTATTTTCAAAAATGATCCTGGTCTCATATGTTACCTAAGAAAGCAACTTTGGTAAATACAATAGAGCTTCCAGTTCCTTTAATGTTCGATGTCTTTAATTTTATATATAAGAGAATCTTCTCAAGCATGTGCATTTTAAAATCATGTTAGCTGTATATCTTGACAACTATCTATCACTTCTATAAATATCTCTATTTTTGTACTTAGGTATTTGGCTCCATCTCAAAATCTGAAAATCGTTAAAGGAAAACAGTGATTACAATAATTCTTCAAGTTGTCAATTAATGTGTGGTTCAATTTGACAGAATGAGATAGAGGAATTTAATACTCTAAATTTGCTTTTTGGGTAGAAGGTAGTTTACAGAGAGAAAAAGATGATTTAAATGGATTAAAGGAAATAACTCATTAAGCTTGTATTTTTATGATTTGTGTATTGAATAATTTTCTGGTCTCTATTATATTTTAAACAAATTTACCTCCTATAGAGAAGTACCGAATACATGGTATAATTCCATTAGAGATAGAATATGCATATTGAGGCTACTCTGATCTCACACATTTCTATAACTAACCACTTAGGCCTCAGTTTCTTCATCTGTAACATAAAAGAAACAAAATTGATCTCTTCCCCCAAGGTATTTCTTGACATTAAGATTCTATATTCTATATTTTGTGCAGCAGACACAAATTATTATTTTATGACATAATTAAAAGCAATTAACAAAAGTTGTTACAGCTGACTTAGATGAAGTCAAGAGTTAACAAGACCAAATGAAGACACTAATCAGAAGGTACTCCTTAGGTTTTCATGAATCACCATAACTTTTCTGTGGTGTTTTTCCTTTGATTTCTTTCATCATTTCCATACAGTACAGAATCAATGATAATGTGTGTTATTAAGATGCAGTCTGGAAAGTTCTGGTGCTATTTTAGACTGTACAGAGCAGCCCTAAAATAAACCAGTCAGTGATATAGATTTAATGAGGTCACTAGTCAGTGACATAGATTAAATGAGGTCTAATGCATGACTTTATGTGAGGCCAAGCAAAGGCTACTTTAAGTCACTTGGTTTGCACTATTGTCTCCATTCTTCATTTGCATATAAATTCAATAATAGAAAGGAAGTGCTAGCAGAAACTATGCACTGAACAATTCTTTCAAAGAGATCATTCGTTGAAGTATTTCATGAGTAGGGACAACTATTTAAAACAGCATATATATCATTTCCTATCATTTCTGTGAAAAATTGAATTGGAGAAATATCTGTGTTATTTTTCTAAACTGTAGATATCTTTATAAATGAACTATAGCTAGAGCTCAAATACTTGTAATCTAAATGAGCTATTAAAATACCTAATCCTTGTTATACTAAACCAAAATTTTAATAAAACCAATTTGTACTAGCTCACACAATTTTATGGATCATAACACCAGAGACCAAATATAAGACTTAAAGAATATGTTTTACAGGAGAATTTATCTCTTTCCACATATTACCATTTTAAAAGCCTAACACTTCAATATTTTTTCTCAGCCATCGTGGTTGGCAAATTGCTAACATGAATAACTGTCCAACTGAAATTAATGATCACTAGCAAGGAGAACACGAATAGTCAATTTGGAATATATCATGTCTCTTTCTGTTTGCTGCCATAGAACAAGACAACAATTATAACACAACAACAACACCTGGTTCCAGTTCAGAGAATAAAAGAAATGGATTGCAGTTTACATTGCTGACTTTCCGAGACAGAAAGGTGAGCAAGAAGAACTTGCTTGTGAATGATGCAACCAATCTGAGAGAAATGTAATGTTTGTTAATAGGGGCGAATTTTATTTTAACCTTTCTTAGGCTGGCCTTGGAAGTTGGAAAGTGCTATTTGTTATATCCTGATAAGACAGATTTGCAAAGCAGACATATGCGTGGCCTTCTTAGATGCCCAAGGACACAGGAAATATCAGTTTCAACCCTGCCTCTGTTCTCACTAGCCAAGGCTATTATCAGGGAACATGTCGAGATGTTTTAAGTTTTTAAGGAATTGACCATGCCTATGACAGTTATCTTAAAATTCTTCGAGGTGGTTTGTAAAATGAAGACCAATGGACATGGAAATAACATTCTGAGAAATGCTACTAAAATGACAGCATCATTACTGTCTCTGAAGAAATTTATAATTTTTTAAAAAAATATAGTAATCCCCAGTTAGGACTTTGAGACTAAGCTATCAGTCATGCTACTTTGAAATTTATTTAAATGTAACACCTGCCTTAGTGTCAGGTGCGTCCTCAATGAATAGTCTTGTGAGGCAGCATGTTTGTCCATCTTCTGTCTTAATGTGTCAGCTCCCTGGGGGCACACATATCATTTTCCACTTTCCTCATTACCAGATAAGTAAATAGCAAATGCTGCAAAGGTTGGCTGGCTGACATATGTTGACCATTAAGAAAATTAAAATCAAAGGTGGAGTTATTGTTTGATGGGTAGTTTCAGTTTTGCCTGATGAAGTCCTGGAGATGAATATGAATGAAAGTATTTAATACATTATAATTTACACTTAACTGACCAAAATGATACAATTTAACTCAACATAAAAATGATGGAGTTATAAGGAGAAAGGAAAAGGGTAAAAAGGAAAGTTAGACTTATTTTTTTTCAGAATAACTGGACAAATGTTTATTTTCATATGTTCAAAAATTACTACTAATGATAATATCACTATAAAGATGACAGCTACCATCTATTAAACACAAACTTTGTTCCCAGCATGATACTAAACATTTTACCCAACTTAGGTACCACTAGCAAAATCACTTTAAATTAGCTACCATCCTTTTTTTTTTTCTTATTTTTTTTATTTCCTCTGAAATCTTTTTTTTAATATAATTTTTATTTTTAAACATGTTGGGTTACATATCGTTGGCAATCA
>PVKC010031405.1:0-14546 GCA_004027635.1 Crocidura indochinensis | reverse complement strand
GGAGTAAGAAATATGAATAAATGTCATATGTCTGCTAAGTTGGCAGGCTATGGGGTGGGAAGAAACATGGGGTTATTGGTGGAGGAAGGGGGACACTAGTATTAGAACTGGTTTTGGAACGTTGCATGTCTGAAACAACTCTATTGTCAACAAACTTTGTAAATCAGTATCTAAATAAAAATTATATAAAAAATATCCTGTTAGGGGCCCGGGAGATAGCATGGAGGTAAGGCGTTGCCTTTCATGCAAAAGATCATCAGTTCGAATCCCGGTGCCCCATATGGTCCCCCGTGCCTGCCAGGAGCAATTTCTGAGCATGGAGCCAGGAGTAACCCCTGAGCACTGCCGGGTGTGACCCAAAAACCAAAAAAAAAAAAAAAAAAAGAATGAGAAAAAGATCACTGCCTTGTGAGAGAAATCACAAGCACTGATGATCCTTCTCTAGACCTCGGAGCCGATCTAGGTAAAATTAAAGAAAATAGAAGACCAGTTCATACAAGGAATGGTGTACAGGAAATAACCTCATTTGACAAGAGTATGTACAAAAATAAAAAGAACACACCCCTTCTTTCACCAATGCAACATTCCCATCACCAATGCCCCCCATCTGCCTCCTCCCCACCCCACCCCCCGCATTCGAGGCATTCTATTTCTCTCACTCAATGACATTGTCATGTTAGTTTTAAGTGCAGTTATTTCTCTAACTGCACTCACCACTCTTTGTAGTGAGCTTCATATTATGAGCCTGTCCTTCCAGCCCTCCTCTGTATTGTCTCTGGGCATTGAATCTACATAGAAGTGTAAGTAAAATGTCCATTTTGATTATATTGATTCTGCCAAATCATGAGCATGGAATGTTTTTCCATTTTCTTAGGTCTTCTTCCATTTCTTTCTGAAGTGTTTTAAAGTTTTCGTGGTATATGTCTCTGAACTCTTTTGTTAGGTTGATTACCAGGTAGTTGATAGTTTGTGACACTGTTTTAAATGGAATAGACACTTTGATATTTCTCTCCTCTGAGTCATTATTTTTATAAAGAAATGCAACTGTCTTTTGTCTATTGACTTTGTGGTTGGCCGTTTTGCTGTATTAATTTATTGTTTTTAGGAACTTTTTTGTGGACTCTATCTAGCAGGGGTCTCAAACTCGTGGCCTGCGGGCTGCAAACGGCCCTCCATACAACATTTTGTGGCCCTGCCCTAGAGGAACCTTTTTGTTTTGTTTTGTTTTGTTTTAGTTGCTTGGGTCACATACCCCCAATGTTCAAGGCTTAGTACTGACTTTGCACTCAAGGATCACCCCGACTTTTCCTCCTGCAACCCTCAGGTAAATTGAGTTTGAGACCCCTGCTAGTGTATTGATGTACATGATCATGTTATCTGCAACTAGCAATAGTTTGACTTCCTCTTTTTTTTCTATTTATATTTCTTTTATTTCCTTTTTGTGCCTAAATGCTATTGCTAGAACTTCTAGTACTATGTTTAATAAGAGTGAAGACATTGCACATCCTTGCCTAGTGCCTAACCTTTGTGGAAATGCTTTCAGTTTTTTTCACCATTATTAATAATTTGGGTTGTAGGCTTTTTATAGATAGCTTTTACTATCTTGAGGAAGGTTTTTGTTCACACATATTTTGTGGAGGGTTCTTATCATGAATGAGTGTTAGAATTTTTAAATGCTTTCTCTGCATTGATTGATAAGATGATGTGGTTTGTATCATTCTTACTTAATTTTGATGATGTAGTTTATCATGTTAATTGACTTGAATATGATGAACCATTCTTACATCCCTGGTATGAAATTCACTTAGTCATGATGTATAAACTTTTTAATGTGTTGCTGGATTTGGTTTGCTAATATTTTGTTAAGGATTTTTGCATCAATGTTCATTGGTGAGTTTGATCTGTAGTTTTCTTTCTTGGTAGTATCTCTCAGCTTTGTGAATAAGAGTAATGTTAGCTTCATAGAAGGCATTAGAGAGGATTCCATCTCAGATATTTTGGGTCTAAACATCTTCTCTGAATGTTTAGTAAAATCACCTGTAAACTCATCTGGTGCAAACATATATTCTTGAGATGAGTCTTAATTACTGTTTGAATATCCTTACTTGTAATAGACCTGTTTAGGCTTTCTATTTCTTCCTCATCTAGTTTTGGGAGTCTATATGTTTCCGGAAATCTGTTCATTTCTTCTAGGTTCTCTATCTTAGCAGAATAGAGTTGTTCATAACAAGCTCTTATGATGTTTTGGCTTTCTGGTAGTTGTGGGTTGATCATGTGAAAGGCAAATGCTCTACCCACTGTACTATTACTCCAGCTTTTAAATTATATATTTCTTGATAGTTTCTGACTCCAGATTCCAAAGTTTGAGGATATACTGTTTTAGAGTCATAATATTGTCTTTTATTATGTTAGTAAAGTAAATTAGAAAATAGCTGAAAATGAGAATGGTTGCCAACAAACAATATAAGTAAAGGACAGTAATCTAGTCTTGCTCTATAAATTCCTAAGAAGAGTGTTAGAGGCTGAGTTAAACAATTATGTCTAAGCTGAAAAACTTTAATAAAAATTAAAAATAACTTGGGGTTTGAAGTGTTTCTTCAATGGTCAACATATAAGATGACAATCATAAAGAATGTATCTCCCTGATCTAAGAATTCTTGAGTTGTCTCTTTTGTAATAAGCAAGTGATTGAAAGAATAAATGGATTCCTGACTTCAGTGAGATGCTGTAGTACATTCATTGAGTCAGATGAGAGTATTCTAGGAAACTGATTATAGAACTTATCAGTCAAAATCACAAGTAACAAGATGTATTCACAACTATCATCTAAAAGGGATAATCATGATAACCTCAATTTGTAGCAGTTAGGTAATAAGGCACAAGTAATTTAGTGCCTGGGACTTCCACTGGTATCTAAAAGTAGAAGGACATCTTGGAAGATTGAGTCCTTAGCTAAATAAGGACTATGTGACTTATGTGACTTCCTGATCAAGAATTACTTGTTGGTGTTGGAAAGCCTCCACAAGTCCATCTTAGAATTAGGTTCAGAAGGGACAAGAGAGATAGCATGAAGGTAGGACATTTGCCTTGCATTCAGAAGGACAGTGGTTCAAATCCTGACATCCCATAGGGTCCCCCGAGCCTGCCAGGAGATATTTCTGAGCATAGAACCAGGAGTAACCCCTGAGTGCTGCTGAGTCTAACCCAAAAACCAAAACAACAAAAAAAAAAAGAATTAGGTCCAGGAGCCATAAGCATTCAGTTTCCATTGTATGCTCACTTCTTGTATTATTCTTATACTAGTTACCAGAGAACTGAAAAATGATGACAGCTCCCAGATGACTGACTTCCCTAAATTACCCATAACTAGCATAGGGACATAAGCCCTGATCATAGGTGATTATGGTCATGGGTTAATCTAGTGGTTCCCATAATTAATAGCTTGAAGTACTGAAGAAGGCAGAAATGACCACAATACTCTGAGTTTGGAAAACCCTAGTTGGCTGAATATCAACCTCGCATTAGACCAAATCGTAGTACTTAACTATTATCACCATTTCCTGGAATTTGGCCTTTTGGCTGACACTCTTCTGTAGAGACACAGTGTTCTACTTATGGTTCCCAAAACACCATTTATTATTACCTTCAGTCTTGGCATTCCTATTTCCTTGTTCTTTCAACTTCTTTTCTTGGACATAAGCTGCCATGCATGTATTCTTTTATTTGCCATATTTTATTCTTTAGGTACTTGTTTTAATGTGATTAGCATCATTAATATAACAAATATGGAAATAAAAAAGATGGCAACAATATCTTTTAGCAAACTATTTTGTGGCTCCTTGGCCCAAATCTGAATTCTCCAAGATTCCCAAGCTTTCTCTTCTATGAAGTCTAAAAAGTACCTCAATATAGTTTTTAAATAAATTGTAGCCATATTTTTACAAAAAATTTTAAAGTATTTTAAAAGGTTATTTCTTTTTGGGGGAGCTGGGCCACTCAGTGACACACAGGGTTATTCCTGGCTATGTACTCAGAAATCTCTCCTGGCTTGGGGGAACATTTGGGACAGTGGGAATCAACCGAGGTCCATCCTGGATCAATTACATTCAAGGCAAATGCCCTACCACTGTGCTATTGCTCCGACCCTAAAAGATTATTTCTATGTGTATTCTTTACATAGTTTTACCAGTACATTGGGTTTTTATCTTTTTTTGCTCATTACAGTGTGTATTAATATCTACAAGTTATTAAAAGAATAAAGAGAATCTGTATGTCCATAAGGAGCTTACAGAGTAGAGGAGACAAAGTAAGAAGATACTCATTAAATAGATATTTACCTTTTTTAAAAATATTTTCTATATTTAAGCAAGCGTCATGGTTACAAACATGTTTATAGTTGTGGTTCCATCATATATTATACACCAACCTTCACCAGTGCAACTTTTCCACCACCAATGTCCCCATTTCCCTCCTCTCCCATTCCCTTCCTGTCATTGAGACAGGCATTGTATTTCTCTATATATCATTGTCATGATAGTTATTAGTGTAGTTATTTCTCTAATTGCACTGACCACTCTTTTTGGTAAGCTTCATGTCATGGGCTGGTCCTTCCAGTCCTCAATTTTATGATCTGGGTATTATTACCACACTGCCTTTTATTTTTCTTAAATCCCACAGATGAGTGAAACTATTCTGTGTTTAATTCTCTCCCTCAGAATTATTTCACTCAGCATAACAGTATCCATGTCCATCCATATATAGAAAAAAATTATGACTTCATTTTTCTTTTTTTTTTTTTGGTTTTTTGGGTCACACTCAGCAGTGCTCAGGGGTTACTCCTGGCTCCATGCTCAGAAATTGCTCCTGGCAGGCACGGGGGACCATATGGGGCACCGGGATTCGAACCCATGACCTTTTGCATGAAAGGCAAACGCCTTACCTCCATGCTATCTCCCGGGCCCCCATGACTTCATTTTTCTAACAACTGTGTAGTATTCAATTGTTTAGGTGTGTCATAGTTTCTTTATCCACTCAACTGTTGTCAGGCACCTGGGCTGTTTCCAGATTCTGGCTATTGTAAATGGAGTTGCAATGAACATAGATGTGCTAAGGGCGTTTTTATTATATCTTTATTTAAACACCTTGATTATGAATATAATTGTAGTTAGGTTTCAGTCATGTAAAGAACACCCCCTCCCTTGGGGCCAGAGAGATAGCATGGAGGTAGGGCATTTGCCTTGCATGCTGAAGGATGGTGGTTCGAATCCCTGCATCATATGGTCCCCCGAGCCTATCAAAAGCTATTTCTGAACTCAGAGTCAATAGTAATCCCTGATTGCTGCTGGGTGTGACACAAAAAAAAACAAACAAAAAAAGAACACCCCCTTAACCCTCCTCTCCACCCCACCCCACCTGTACTCTAGACAGGCTTTCTACTTCCCTCATTCATTCACATTTTTATGATAGTTCTCAGTGTAGTTACTTCTCTAACTGCACTCACCATTCTTTGTGGTGAGCTTCATGTCATGAGCTGGACCTACGAGTTCTCCTCTCTTTGTCTCTGAGAATTATTGAAAAAATGTCTTTTATTGTTCTTAAAATCCATATATGAGTGAGACTATTCTGCTTCTGTATCTCTCCCTCTGACTTATTTCACGCAACATTATCTATTCCATGTACATCCATGTATAGGAAAATTTCATGATTTCATCTTTTCTGATGGCTGCATAATATTCCATTGTGTATATGTACCACAGTTTCTTTAGCCATTCATCTGTTAAAGGATATCTTGGTTATTTCCAGAATCTGGCTATTGTAAATAGTGCTGCAATAAATATAGGTGCGAGGAAGGAATTTTTGTATTGTACTTTTGTGGTCTAGGGCATATCCCTAGGAGTGGTATAACTGGATCATATGGGAGCTCAGTTTCCAGGTTTTGGAGGTATCTGTATATCACTTTCCATAAAGGACAAACTAGACAGCATTCCCACCAGTAGTGAATAAGAATTCCTTTCTCTCCACATCCCCACCAGCACTGCTTGTTATTCTTTATGATATGCACCAATCTCTGTGGAGTGAGATGGTACCTCATAGTTGTTTTGATTTGCATCTCCCTGATGATTAGTGATGTGGAACATTTTTTCATGTGCCTTTTGGCCACTTGTATTTCTTCTTTGACACAATGTCTGTTCCTTTCTTCTCACCATTTTTTGAATTGGATTAGATTTTTTTTTCTAGTAAAGTTCTATCAGTGTCTTGTATATTTTGGATATTAGCCCCTTATCTGATGGGTATTGAGTAAATAGTTTATCCCACTCAGTGCTGGATTCTTGTATCCTAGACACTATTTCTTTTGAGGTGCGAAGCTTCTCAGCTTAATATATTCACATTTGTTTATCTGTGCTTCCACTTGTTTGGAGAGTGTTGTTTCCTCCTTAAAGATACCTTTAGTCTCAATGTCATGAAGTGTTTTACCTACATGTTGTTCTATATGTCTTATGATTTCAGATCTGATATCAAGGTCTTTAATTCTTTTGATTTTACTTTCGTACATGGTGTTAGTTGGGGGTCTGAGTTTGTTTTTTTGCAAGTGGTTAACCAGTTGTGCCAACATTACTTGTTAAGAGGATTTCCTTGTTCCATTTAGGATTTCTTGTTCCTTTATAAGAAATTAGGTGACTGTATGTCAGGGGAACGTTCTCTGAGTACTCAAGTCTATTCCACTGATCTGAGGGTCTGCTTTATTCCAATACCATGTTGTTTTGAAATGCAAAGGAACCAAAGCAATAGTACAGAGAGTCGGATGCTTGTCTTGCACACAGACATCCCAATTTGACCTGCAGATTCCCATATGATGCCCTAAGCATAGCCAGGAGTGATCCCTGAGTGCAGAGCATAGAGGTTAACAATATTGTAAGCATGCATGTTTCAAGCGTACACACAAAACTTGTCTACTGAAAAACTTATTTTCTGAAAAAGAAAACAACTAGGATAATACAAATATTTCATATAAATATCTTACTTCCAAGCAAAAGATTCCTCAACGTAAGATGTTTAGGAAACAAATGAATAATTTGAATGTAATACTTTCTTTCAGGGAAATATTTTTGCTTGGTAACCCTGGATTTTCAATTATGCCCAAATTCATTTTTACTAAATGTTTTTATTAACTTACTTGTGCTGTGTCTCCCTTGCAATAATATTTTGCACTAATTACTTGGGCACTTATATACACATTAACTCTTAGTATTACCTTGTTATATTACTTTTCCTAATATATTGCATTTTGAATTCTGTAAAATATTTAGTGAATATATTATTCAGAACAAAAGATAGGAGATGAAACAAGGAAAAGGAATGCACTTGAACTTTTAACTGACTAATAATGTAGATTCTTCATGATTGTATGAAGGGAGAAGACCCGACCTACAGTTTTTATACATATGATTGTGGTAACAGCAGACATAATATTATGGCTCAAACAGAACAAAGATTGGCTTAAAAAAGTACATGGTTTAAATAATTTCATCTCTTTGGGACATAAAACTTTTTTTCAAGACAGAAATCTCATATAACCACAATCATGATTGGTGGTAGAGAATTTTAAAAACAGTTTCCCCCTACACTTACACCACAGCTAAATCAGGTGATTCAAACACATAATTCATATGCCACAAAAAAATAAAATGTTTATAAAAACGATTTCCAAAGGGAAAAAAAGTAGCCTTTCTTCAAACTCCATTCAGAAATTTAAGTTAATCTTTGTTTTGTTTGAAAAATACCATGTTTTCTCTTCTTTTTTTTTATAAAAATTTTATTTAAGCACCATGATTACAAGCATGATTGTAGTTGGATTAAAGTCATAAACAAAACACACTCCTCTTCACCAATGCAATATTTGCACCACCAATGTCCGCCCCGCTCTTCCCATTTCCTGCCTGTATTCAAGACAGGCATTCTACTTCTCTCACTCATTAAGATTGTAATGATAGTTGTTAGTGTAGGTAAGGTTTATATAAAAATGCACCTCAGTTTCAGGGTTCTAATGTAATTTAAATCAAAACCAAGTCTATTACTAGAGTTATGTATGCATATATATTTATAAGCTAATTTTATTAAGAAGTTATCATTTACAATAATATTGTTTCTTATAACTGCAATGCCACATCTATGATATTCCATCCATCATTACCTCAAGTACCTTGAAATATATAATTTTAGAATTGAAATGACCAATACACAAAAATTATAGTAAAAGAAATTATATAACAAATACCTGCTTAAAGTATTAGTAAAGATATGATATATAATTACATAAAAGATTATCCAGTCTTTTCTCATGGTCTGATACCACATACAAAAAATAATAGCAATAAAACTAATTTTGAATACATTTTATAATATAAGCTATTTGACCTATAAACACGTTGCATTCCAATTTGAAATTTCAAGTAAGTAGCAGCAAAAAAAAAGCACTTTCCTATATATCATATAGAATAGAATTTATGCTGAACATTTGTTGACTATATAAATTTGATTTTTCAAAGGTATGTTAGTTTGTAGGGGAGTAGCTTGGAATCAAATGTATGACATTGCACATGCAAGTCAAGTATTTTTGGCTGAGCTACATACCTAACCAAAATGTTTTATTTATTCTTATAACAGGCCTCTACATTGTGAAAATTGATAAATTTAAGCACATAAATTTTATGTAGATATTGTAGTTTGTAATATTAAATGGTTACTATTATTTCTTTATGGTAATAGTATTTTGGATCAGTTGAAATACTGATCTTCAAATATTTGAGGAAGAAAATTTATAACATCTGGAATTTCCAGATTTTTCAGCATGTGTATGTTTATTAAGAAGATTTGGCAATTTTATTTGTAAAACAAATGTTTTAGACATTTCAGTAAAGGAAATAAAATTAAGGATATTTTTCAAATAAATGTATGACCAATTAAAATATTGCTGTTTGTTGATACCAGAGCAATAGTATGATTGCAGACTGCTTACCTTGCACATGGCTGACCTGGATAGTATACAGGGCACCCCATATGGTCCTTAAGCCCACTGAGAGTGTTTTCTGAGTATAAAGCCAGGAAAAGCCCTGAGCACAACTAGATGTAAACCAAAACAAAACCAAAAAAAATCATTGTTTGCAAATGTTAAAAACCTTAAAGCTACACAAGAAAGATGATCAGCTAGATTTAGCCTTGGTCATAGTTTGCCTTTTAATGACGATGATGATGATGTTGATAATGACAATGAAAAAGATAGATGAACGCAAAATATCTATATATCAAATATAGAAAAACAATTAGTATGGAATATAAGCAGTGTGTACATTAATATTCTTTCTTAAAGACTTTCCTCTAAAAATTTAAGCAAAATACATAAAATGAAAATAAAAATAATCCATAATTCAAACACTTAGATATGAACACAACACACATTAGTAGATTTAACTTTCGATGCCTGGAGTATTTTTACTCCATTTTAGTGTGACCCTACTTTGTATATGTCTTACAACGTGCCATTTTTATTTAATGTTTATTCATAAGCATTTCAACTTGTCTTCATAGTTGATCATAATATTCTTGAATTAAGTGGGCTGAGAAGAATGTAAAATTGACTTAGAACACTTGCCTTGCAATGGAACTGAGAAAAATCAGTGGAAGAAGGTTCAATAAACTCAAAAAATTAATAATAAATATTAATGGAAAAATTATGAATTTATTTAAATAGAAATGAGAAAGCTAAAGAACCAGTAGCAGAACACAGTATCAGAATGGAAGGATCCAATAAAAGAATCAATGACTCAGACAAACCACATGACATCAAAAAGATCCAAGTGGGAGGGTAGATCAAAAACTGAACTTAAGTTTCTTCTGTCTACAAGAGACAAATTTAAACAATTATGATAAACACATGCCAGAATAAAAAGGCAAGCCCAAGAGAGAGTTCAAGAGACTGAAGTAACATGATTTGCATGCAGCAAACTCAAGTTTAATTCCTTGAACCACATTATTCTGGGAACATCTTATCTCCAGCAATGATCCTTGAGCACCAAACTAAGAGCAGACCTGAGCACTTCTAGATATGACTCCCCACCCCACAAAAAAATTAGTGGGCCAAATTCATTAAAGTATCAAAAGTCATAAATGTCAGACTTAATATATTAAAACCAATGTAATACATCATATCAATCTAAGAAAAGATAAAAAAAAATGTATGATCAAAAGGTAACATTCCCTATCTCCATCACTTTCTAGGCAGAAAGCCTAGTTGAGACTTCATAATCACTTATTTCTTACCTCATGGCACTTTGATCTCTCAATGTATGTTTGGTATTCCCAGATAATCCTTCTTCACTGCTCATAAAACTTAGGTGGACATCATTTCCCGTCTCATTGGCATAATCACATACAAATAACTGGATGATCACATGCACACTGAATAACTACATATCAAAAAACAACAACAACAATGAAATTAGATCCATATCTAGCACCTTACACAAAAATTCATTCAAACTTGATAAAAGATCTTAAGACTAGACCAGAACCACACAATATTCTAAGGAAAACATGGGTGGAATGCTCCAAGACTTGAAATGCAAAGGTGTTTTCAATTATAGGATCCCTTTGACAGAAATAATAGAGACAAAAATAAACTAGCAGGACTAATATAATTCTCTGAAAAAGACAAATGTTCAGTAGGTATAATGGAATAGTGTACATCGCTGAAGCTCTCCTGAGAGGGCCAGGAAGAGCCCAGCAAAAAATTGTCTCCTGGGGCCGGGTGGTGGCGCAGCAGGTAAGGTGCTTGCCTTGCCTGCGCTAACCTAGGACGGACCGCGGTTCAATCCCCGGGTTCCCCATATGGTCCCCCGTGCTTGCCAGGAGCAATTTCTGAGCATGGAGCCAGTAGGAACCCCTGAGCACTGCCGGGTGTGATCCAAAAAAAAAAAAAAAAAAAACTGTCTCCTAGAGGCTCCAGAAGAGTGCGGAAAGGGGGGAGTTTGGGACATTGGTGATGGAAATGTTGCACTGGTGAAGGGGGAGTGTTCTTTACATGACCGAAACCCAACTACAATTATATTTGTAATCAAGGTATTTAAATAAAGATATTAATTTAAAAAAATAGTGTCCATCATCTCTTTTGTCAGGAATTCCAAATCAGAGAAATACAATGGGGTATCATCTTATACCAGTAATATCTACAAAACTAAAACTAATCTGTGTTGCTTGATGAGAGAAGGTGACCCCTGTTTCTCCACTACAAAGATGAGAGAAATAGGCCTGTTTCTTCTGTCTCCATCATAAATAGCAACCCAAGCAGAGAAATGGGAGGTTGTCAGAAACAGATATCTACACCAGGACTGTGAGATACATGCAAAAAGTCCTTGAGATAATCATCCCTGGTCTGTTACCACAGAATGAGCTCAATACGTTGTTGAGATTGCCCAGCCTCTATTTTGAAAAATAACATACTTAGAATTTTTGCATCTGTACTGTCCTATCAGCTTCCTGCAAATGCCCCCCATTCCTCCATTAGATATTTTATAAAATGTAACTCTTATTTTCCAGAGTTCAGTCTTTGTAGTCTTTGAAGCTCTGAATAATTAAATCTAAATTCTTCCATTTCTCAGAACATGTCTCTGGTCTTTGTCTGGATCTCGGTGAGGATTCCCATAATAGCAAAACATTTTTTATATAAACTACTTTTTTATAAAAAAAATAAACTACTTATAAAAAATAAATAATAAGAATAGAGTTCTCATGTGACTCAGAAATTCTACTTTTTAATATCTACTTCCAAAATACAAAAACTTCCATTTAAATAATAAATGTACACCATTGTTTATTGCATCACTTAGTACCGTAACTAATATTTGAAATAAACCTATATTTTCAATGACAAAAGACTGAACAATGAAGGGGTGGTATACATACATCTACACACAATGAAATACTGTGCAATTACAAAATTGGTAAAATTGAGGATGGAGCAATAGCACAGGAGGTAGGGCATTTGTCTTGTACATTCCCAACTTAGGTTTGATCTCCATTTCCCATATGTTCCCCTGAGCTTGCCAGGAGTAATTTCTAGTGCAGAGTCAAGAATAAACTTGAGTACTACTGGGTGCTCCCTCCCCCCACCGCAAAAAAATGGTGAAACCGTGCAATCCACTTCATTGACTACAACTTAATTGGATACAACTGGAGAATATCATGATAAGAGAAGTAAAACTATATAAAGATGAATACTAGAACGCCTCACTATTTGTAGTATATGTAGAATAACATGACAAGAGATTGCATGGTTTTAAAGATGAGCAAAAATTTGGCCATAAATTATAGAAATAAAAAGTCCAGGAAAAGATAGAATTGAAGGAGAGAAGTAAGAGGTGGGCAAGATATAACATGGGCAAATGTCAGGAGTCTGACAGTTAGTGTTTTATACATATATATGTAAAGATACATATATATATATTTAAATGCATGCATATATAAACTACAGAGCCAATACAGCTATAAACATATAGCTGTATATAAGCATACTAATCAAACTTTAAAATGTGTGAATTAAGGGAACAAACTAGAGAATTAGAGGGAACTTAAGAATATTGATGGAGGGAATTTACATTGTCAGTGGGATTGGTGTTGGAATAATATTATGGACACTTTTGTAAATCATAGTGCCTCAACAAAAATTATAAAAACAACCATGGTTCTTAAATAAAGAAATTATCTAAAAAATAAGTTTTTATAATGCGAATTAAGTTTAGGTGACAGGAAAAGCATTGAAAAATCCATACTTACATATGGCAAAAATAGCAATACATTGGGAATTAAATTTTTATTTAATTTATTCTTGTCTTCTCAATGTAGTAAAAATCATTTACTAAAATGTCACAACTAATATCATGTACTGAGGCAAAAGACAAGATATCAACTTTTATTTATATTCTCCATAGTAGTATAAGAAAGTGCTTGCCATGAAAATCAGGCAAAAATGTTATTAAGGATAACTAAATTGTAAAAAAAAAAAAATAAATCAAAAATCATTATTTGCAGAAAATCACTATTTACTAGCTAATTAGTATATGAGTAAATTTTACTTTGAAAAACAGTTAGAAACAATAAATCTGAAATGGCAAGCTACAAAATAGCACACAGAAATCCATGTCATTTCTTTTTTTCTTCGGGGGTAGGTCACACCCGGTAGCACTCAGGGGTTACTGCTGGCTCTATACTCAGAAATCGCTCTTGGCACACTCAGGGGACCATATGGGATGCTGAGATTTGAACCACCAATCTTCTGCATGAAAGGCAAACGCCTTACCTCCATGCTATCTCTCTGGCCCCTCATGTCATTTCTTATGCAAATAAGAAATATTAGTGTTGGGGAGATTATTTTAAAACTCTCACAATTCTGCCCAACTTTACCTGAAAAATAGCTAAAACTTTGCTAAAAACTTACGTAAAGAAAAGACGGTAAAATTGCATAGCAGTTGAGTGTTTGCCTTGCATGCCAGAAGTAAACTTTAAGCAAATCTGGGTATGGCCCCAAATTTTTTTAATCTGGAGAAAGACTTATATAAAGAAAAAGAAAAATCACTATTAACAGAAAATAAGTCAGACACAAGCAAACATAATCATATCCACTATTCAATTAGGAGTATTAATATTGTTAAAATGATTATCGTACCCACAGCACCACAAAGATTCAATATTCAAAGATTTAATAAAAGTTTCCATACAAATTTCTATAAATATATTTTAAGTACATAGATCAAATATCAATTAATTTTTTACAGAATAAAGACCAGAGCAATAGGACAGCAGTCATGGCGCTTGCATTGTACAATACCAACCAACTTTGATCCTCAGCATCCCATATGGTTCCCAGTGCATTAATATGAGTAATTTCTGGGTACACAGCCAGGAATAATCCCTGGATACCACCAGGTGTAACCACAAAATAATTTAATTTATTTTAAATTTAATTTAATTTAAGTTAAAAAATAATTGAGTTTCATATGACCCAAAAATTCCACTTCTTGGCATTGATTCCAAAGACCAAAAGTACTTTCAAAAAGTCATTTATATTCCTATGTTAATTACAATGGTATTTAAAATAGCCCAAATCTATAAGCAATTACAATGTTCACAAATAGATAAGTGGGTAAGCAAACTGGCATATATGTATACAATCAGCGACTAAGCTAAGAAAGAAGGAAAAGTTATGCAATCTGATGCAATGAAGATTGAACTAGAAGGTATCGTGTTCACCAATGTAATAGGTAGAGGGACACATGCTAGAAATTTGCTTATACAAAGAATATAAACACAGTAATGTGAGCAGTCAATGGTGGCATCATTAGAGGCTACCTATAGTAGCTAAGGGAATTAGAAGGAAGTAGGGGTGTGGAGAGGACATTGAGACATTTGTGCAAGGATGCTGACATCTTGAAGGTAGAGGGTTATAGAACATTGTATTCCTGAAACTCTATTTTTATTAACATTTATTATTTTTT
>PVKC010031404.1:0-14527 GCA_004027635.1 Crocidura indochinensis | reverse complement strand
CCAGGAATGATCCCTTAATGCAAGACAAACAAAAAAGGGGCTGGGTGGTGGCGCTGGAGGTAAGGTGCCTGCCTTGCCTGCACTAGCCTAGGATGGACCACGGTTCGATCCCCCGGCTTCCCATATGGTTCCCCAAGCCAGGAGTGACTTCTGAGCTCATAGCCAGGAGTAACCCTTGAGTGTCACCCGGTGTGGCCCAAGAAACCAAAAAAGAAAAAAAAAGATAAACCAAAAAAAAAAAAATATGAGTCAATTAAACAACCATAGAGATATAAAAAAAAAAAGTCTGGGTAGAAGTTCTCAAAAGCATAGAGTAGGGTTCCTACTTCTAGCTAGAGAAATTGGAATGATATGGACAATACCACAGCACAGCAGGAAGGATGTTTTCCTTGCCCATGGCTGACCCAGATTCAGCACCCACACACCTGGTAATTAATTCCTAAACGCATAGCCAGAAATAAACCTGACCACTACCAAGGTGGTACATAATCCAAAAAATAGACATAAATTTTTATAAAAGAAGGAAAAAAGAAAAAAAAAAGAATAATGAAACAGGAACCAGAGAGATAGCATGGAGGTAGGGCGTTTGACTTGCATACAGAAAGACGGTGGTTAGAATCCCAGCATCCCATATGGTTCCCTGAGCCTGCCAGGAGCGATTTCTGAGCGTAGAGCTAGGAGTGACTCCTCAGCATTGCCAGGTGTGATCCAAAAACAAACAAACAAAACAAACACCATGCTGGGGCCAGTGCAGTGGTGCTAGAGGTAAGGTGTCTACCTTGCCAGTGCTAGCTTAGGGCGGACTGCTGTTCGATCCCCCAGCATCCCATATGGTCCCCCAAGCCAGGAGTGACTTCTGAGAGCATAGCCAGGAGTAACCCCTGAGCATCACATAGTGTGACCCAAAAACAAACAAGAACCCATGCCTGCAAGAAAGACTCACTTTTTCTGATGTTCAAGCCAAGCCAGCTCAGCCTTTGTTTTTTCCTTCAAGGCCTTCTCTCGAAGCCGCAGGAGTGAAGACTGGTGAGCCGCCCTCATCTCTTCTTCTTTCATGTACTGTCGGACCATCTCCATAGTGAATTTAGAAAAGCTGTCTTGTCCCCCTGAGAAGGGCATGCTCAGCTCCTAAATGGAGAGAAATAGTTCTGATTCAACATATTCAGGTCTTTTTTTCTTTTTTTTTCTTTTTTTTGGTTTTTGGGTCACACCTGGCAGCGCTCAGGGGTTACTCCTGGCTTTACGCTCAGAAATCGCCCCTGGCAGTTACAGTGGACCACATGAGATGCCAGGATTCGAACCACCATCCTTCTGCATGGAAGGCAAACACCTTACCTACATGCTATCTCGCCGGGCCCCATATCCAGGTCTTTAGGTGACTTAATAACCTCACCAAAAAATGTAGTTGTGAAAATCAATCTTATCTGGGCACAAGTAATGGCAGGACAGCAGGAAGGGTATGTGCCTCACATGTGGCTGACTTGGACTGAATCCCGGTTATCTCCTACGGTGCCCAGAGCAGTACTAGGATGATCCCTAAACACAGATCAAATCCCTGATACTGTCAAGAATGGCCCCATAAAAATAAATTTACAAAAAAGCTGCCAAAGGGGTGCGGGAGAGATAGAAGAAAAGTGTCTATCATAGAGGCAAGAGGGGGAGAGGGGATGGTTACAGGAGGAAAACAGGTAAAATTGGTAATTAGAAATGAGCACTGATGCAGGGTTGGATGCTAGAACACTGTATGACTGAAAATCAACCAGCAACAACTTTTAAACTCAGTTATCTCTCAGTAATTTTTTTAATTTCTTTTTTATTTTTGGGCCACAGCCGGCAGCGCTCAGGGGTTACTCCTGGCTGTGCGCTCAGAAATTGCTCCTGGCAGGCAAGGGAGAACCATATGGGATGCCAGGATTCGAATCAACATAGGTCCTTGTCAGCTGCTTGCAAGGCAAACGCCCTACCATCTCTCCAGCCCCATTTTTTGGTTTTGTTTTTGGTAACACCTGGCAGCATTCAGGGGTTATTCCTGGCTCTGTGCTCAGAAATCGGCCCTGGGGGCTAGCGAGGTGTCGGTAAAGGTAAGGTGTCTGCCGTGCAAGCACTAGCCAAGGAAAGATTGTGACCAAGGTTCGAATCCCCCCACTCCCCGCGCCCCATATGGTCCCCCAAGCCAGGGGCAATTTCTGAGCGCTTAGCCAGGAGTAACCCCTGAGCATCAAACGGGTATGGCCCAAAAATTAAAAAAAAAATAAAAATAAAGAAATCGGCCCTGGCAGGCTTGGGAACCATATGGGATGCTGGGATTTGAACCACTATCCATCCTGGGCCAGCTGTGTGCAAGGCAAATGCCCTACTGCTGTACTATCTCTCCAGCCCCTCACAATGATATGATTTAAAAAAATATATATTGTATATATGTATAATATGTATATTTTTCAAAGGGCCACACCAGGTAGCACTCAGAGGATAATCCTTTCTCTGTGCTCAGAAATTGCTCCTGGCAGGCTTGGGGAACCATCTGGGATGCCAGAGATCAAACCCAGGTCAGCCACATGCAATGGCAAACACCCTACTATCACTAAGTCCCCACACCCAATTTTTTTTATTTGTTTTTGGGCCACACTTAGCATCGCTCAGAGGTTATTCTTGGCTCTGTGCTCAAAAATCACTCCTGATGGTGCTCAGGGGACCATAGAGGATGTCAGGGATAGAACCCGGGTTTGTCCTGGGTCAGCAGCTTGCAAAGCAAATGTCCTACCACTATGCTATTGTTCTGACCTCCAAAATATATTTTTTTTAAAGGTTGCCAATCATGTTTTTCAAAGCAAGAATGTGAGAAGGAATGGCATTCACCTGCCAGTACAATTTAAATTATTACACTAGACTGAGTGCCATCACAGGGGTATAAAGTAAAACAAACTTAGTTTTGTTATCCCAAAGGCTTACAATTTATTTATTTATTTTTATTTTGGGGCCACACCTAGTCGTACTCAGGGATGACTCCTGGTTCTGCACTTAGGGATATTTTTGTTGTTGTTCATTTTGGGGCCACACCCAGTGGTACTGAGGTGTAAATTCTGGTTCTGTGCTCAGAAATCATTCTTAGCACCATATGCTAAGTGCTGAACCTGGATTCCCTGCATGTAAAGTGCCTTATCTACTGTCCTATTACTCTGGCTCAAAGCTTACAATTTAATAGAAGACAACTATTATTTTATTATTACTATTGTTTTGGGAGGGGCCACACTTAGGAATGCTCAGGAGCAAGAATCACATCTGGTGGGGCTTGGGGAACCATATCGGATGATGGAAATCAAGCCCAGCTTGGCCACATGCAAGCCAAGCGCCTACCTGCTGTACTATTGCTTAATCTTCATAAAATGGAATAAAGTGTTCATGAGTAAAGCAAGTTAGAAAATAACCAAAGTGGGGCCGGCTAGGTGGCGCTAGAGGTAAGGTGTCTGCCTTGCAAGCGCTAGCCAAGGAAGGACTGCGGTTCGATCCCCCTGCGTTCCATATGGTCCCCCCAAGCCAGGGGCGATTTCTGAGTGCTTAGCCAGGAGTAACCCCTGAGCAAAAAACACAAACCAAAAAAATAAAATAAAACAAGCAAAGTAACATCAGCTCGCTCCTAAAGGAGCTTTACATATCATTTCATATATCATTCTAGGCCAATTGCCTTCTTTGCAAGGAAGCAAAACCAAATTTTACAGAAACACACACACACACTCTAAAGTTGCTATCTTGGGGAAATCAATATAGGAGACAACAAATGACATGAAATAAAGAATGTCTCAATGTCTCTGGGGTCTGGGTGGGCATTGGCAGAGGCCCAGTTTTAGCCACCGTATCACCCTGATGAGGAAGCCACAGACAGTCCCATACCTTGGAAGAAGCCGGAGTGGTCTTTTCTGGGGAAGTGTCTTCATCCGAGTCATCATGCTGGCCTCGCTTTCTCTCCATGTTAAACCGGCGGTGACTCTCAGACGGTAATAAAGACCGAAACGATTTTTCTTCGATTTCATCTTCTGTCATAGATTCATCAAATTTCAGGGAATACTCTGTGGCAATCGAAGTTGAATCTAAAAGATCAGGATGGAAGTAGATTTCGTCATTTTTTTTTTGCAGCTGTCATTATGTAGTTTTTCAGTTCTGTTCTTTTTTTCGTTTTGTTTTGTTTTGGGGCCATACCCGGCAGTGCTCAGGGGTTACTCCTGGCTATCTGCTCAGAAATAGCTCCTGGCAGGCACAGGGGACCATATGGGACACCAGGATTCGAACCATCCACCTTTGGTCCTGGATTGGCTGCTTGCAAGGCAAACACCGCTGTGCTATCTCTCTGGGCCCCTCAGTTCTATTCTTTATGGGGCAATTTAACAACAACAAAAAATAAATAAATAAATAAATAAATAAATAAATAAATAAATAAATAAAACCCTAAAGGTGAGGCCAGGGATAGCACAACAAATAGGGAATTTATTTCCCTGCACTCAGCTAACTTGGGTTCAATCCATGGCATTCCATACAGTCTCCCAAGCCTGCCAGGAGTAATTTCTGAGTGCAGAGGCAGGAGTAACCAGACAGCACTGCCAGGTGAAACCCCAAAATGAAACAAAATAAACAAAAATCCTAAAGCCAATGGGTAGCAATTAATACGTATGGGATGATAAAGCTGTTTCCATTCTAAAAATACTAAACACACAAGCGCAGATACATAAGCATATTGTACTCTGCCATACCATGCTCTCATTAATCAGTAGAAAATACTAACATCACCACATAAGAATGAGGAATGGTCATGATCAGATGTTCCACAAATGAGATATAAATAACTTCAAAAAGGTTTAACCTTATGATCAAGCAAAAATTCATTTTATACCCTGTAATTAAAATGAAAACACTTCTAGGCTGGTACCTACATGCCTCTGCCAACCCTTTCAGCCTCGTGCGAATCTTTCTGGAATTGTAAATTACTCCACGCTTCTTCTTTTCTATGCTCTGTCCTGCTCCAGAATCAACCCTTTCCCCCAAGAGTTATTATAGCACATTGAAAAACCAAATGTAGGCCCTGGTTGGCCTTGTTCTCACTGACGAAATTACTTTTTCACTCTTCCCAGCACAGAGCTAAGTGATAACATGTGTACGTATGAACCGATGGAGACAGACATACATACACATGCGCACACACATTTATACAAATGTATACAAACATGGATTCAGACAGATGTTTCTGACTTTTTTTTTTTTTTGGTTTTTGGGCCACACCCAGTGACACTCAGGGGTTACTCCTGGCTATGCACTAAGAAGTTGCTCCTGGCTTGGGGGACCATATGGGAAATCGGGGGATCGAACCGCGGTCCGTCCTAGGCTAGTGCAGGCAAGGCACGCACCTTACCTCCAGCGCCACCACCCGGCCTGTTTCTGACTCTTAACTCAGTAACTCAATCTTCAACACTGGGCAAGCCAGAACCTCAACAACTGCTATCCATTTCCCCAATATCTTAGAGGTGCTGTTACTTTAAGTCTGATTTTATTATGTTAGTTATCGCCCAAGGTTTGCTAGTACAGCATCTGATCATGACTGGGGCAGAGTATTATAGTCCTTTACTGGACTATAAAAAAATAAAAACATAGCCCTATTTCATTGTTTTTTTTTTTTTTGGGGGGGGGGTCACACCTGGCAGTGCTCAGGGGTTATTCCTGGCTCCATGCTCAGAAATTGCTCCTGGCAGCGAACCGATGACCTTTTTTTTGCATGAAAGGCAAACGTCTTACCTCCATGCTATCTCCTGGGCCCCAGGGCACCCCTCTTTGATGGCAAGACTTTTCTGTAAGTCTTCTATGCACCTCTCCCCTCATTAAAAACACACAAGTTAAAGAAAAAATAAGGCCTCCCAATTTTTTTTTTTTTTGGTTTTTGGGTCTCACTCGGCAGTGCTCAGGGGTTACTCCTGGCTCCATGCTCAGAAATTGCTCCTGGCAGGCACGGTGGACCATATGGGGCACCGAGATTCGAACCGATGACCTTTTGCATGAAAGGCAAACACCTTACCTCCATGCTATCTCCCGGGCCCCACCCTATTTCATTGTTAAAAATACAACAATTCGGGTTTTCTATGATCACTACCTAACTTGGATAGGATCAAGAAACTCTGCTGCACGGACATTTGTATCCATAGACATGCTCTTCCTGATTAAGTTCTTGGTTTGTGACTCGCCATGATGTAAAACACTGACCTGGGGCACCAACGAAAGCAACCGTACCAGGACATGTATGGTGCCAGTCACACTGCTGTCAACCAGAGTGCGGGTCCTAAGTACTTGAACTAGCTTAACCACACAGTCTCTCAATACAAATTTCATAAGAAGGAGGAACCTTTGTCATCAGGAAGGGATGGGACGCTGTCACTTCGCAGCGAGTCATCAGCAGCGATTGGAGCCTGATCATCAATGGAACTCTCAGGCTTCTCACCAAGAAGTCTCTGCTCTCCATCCTTCGAAGACAGAACTGACAGGCTCTCCTGATGGCTGCTGCCACTACTACTTCTGCTGACAGAGAACAGAGCAAAGGTTATATATCACAGTAGACTTCAATCCAGGTAAGAAGGAAGACACAGAATGTAGTGCGGCATGTTGTGAAGAACCTGGAAGAAGTGCAGTGTATGGGGCTGGAGCAGTGGTTCAAGCAGTAGAGCGTTTGCCTTACATGTGCTAGCCTAGAACAGACTGTGATTCGATTCCCTGGTGTCCCATATGGTCCCCCAAGGCAGGAGCAATTTCTGAATGCAGAACCAGGAGTAACCCCTGAGCATCACCGAGTATGGCCCAAAAAGAAAGGAAAAAGAAAAACAAAAACAAAAACAAAGAAGTGCAGTGCAGGGGAGGCAGATTTCCCCCTCCAGAACTCATGCTGGGCAGCCTTGATTCTCAGGCTCGCTCCTTTTCCTGCTTTCCATTCACAAACCTGGTTTCTGAGAAGGAACATTCCCACTTCCTGCTTTTTGTCACCAATATCACTTAGCACTTAGCACAATGTCATGAAACAGGTCAACCCTAGGGTCCAGACAGATAGCACAGTGGAAGGGTGTTTGCCTTGCAAGTGGCTGACCCAGGACAGACCCTAGTTCAATTACCAGCTTCCCATATGATCCCCCAGCCTGCCAGGAGCGATTTCAAAGTGCAGAGCCAGAAGTAATCTCTGAGCGCAGCTGGGTATGGCCCCAAAACCAAAACAAAAAAACCAGGTCAACCCTACAGACACTTCTGATTACTAATAGCCAAGAGATAATCAAATCCATGACAATGTTCCAAAGAGTTAACCTCTCACTCTTTTGAAAGTTCTAATGGATAAAAGCATGGCTAATAAAAGGTTGAAATGAGTATCATCTAGATATGTGGGACCTTAGTTTTATTATTTTCCCCATTTCTGTAAACTTGGGATTGTATCGAGGTAGAATGCTTCCCTTTTCCTGAGTGCACAGTCAGGAGTAACCCATAAGTATCACCAGGAATGACCCCCAAACTAAAGAAACAAACCAAAAACCCAAATGTGCAAAATAGGGATAATAGTGATAATAATAGTGTCATTATTAATAGTGACATTATTAAATGGTACCACTACTCTGCACAGTTGTTCGTTCAATAAGAAAAAGACAATGCTGGGGACTGAACTCAAGACCTCACATACAAGACAAGTAAGAGCTCTTGACTACTAAGTCCCTTTACAGTCTAAAGTCCTAACTCTGAAGGTCAGGCATTGTCACTTAACAAAGACGGAATAGAGGGAACAAGGAAGGTCTAAGGCACTAGTCAGACAACTTGCACACACTTGGCTCACTCACCTTCGATCACGGTGCCTATGTCTCGATGACTCGGAATAGCTGGTGTATGACGGGGAGTACTTGTGATGCTTCAGGGCAATGGAAATGTCCTTACTCTGAGCCAGAGAGGCAGACTGATTCTTCCTACAGATGAAAAGGAAAAGAAAACCAAGTAAATATTTGATGTCTCTAATAAGAGAAAAACACTCCCCATCACTAAGGATCTATCTTCAAAGTAAAGAAACCAGGAAGTAACAAAGCACCCAATAAAAGAAATTTAACCGTAGAAAAGAAGAGGCAAATTTTAAATTTTCTTCTACTATGAGAAATAAATACAAATCACCCCAAATTTTGAGAAGTGGATAAAAACAACTTAAACTTGGTCTAGGGAGGGAGTACAGTGATACGGTGCCTGCCTTGCAAGCAGCTAGCTTGGGTTTTATCTGTGAACCCCATATGGTGCGCTGAGCCTCAACAATCCCACTGCAAAAAAAAAAAAAAAAAAACAATCCCATTGCATCCTGCCTAACAAGTTCTCTAGGGGCCAGAGTGGTGGCACAAGTGACAGGGCGTTTGCCTTGCACACAGCTAACCTACGACGGACCCTGGTTCAATCCCCCAGCATCCCAGATGGTCTCCTAAGCCAGGAGCAATTTTAAGTACAGAGCCAGGAGTAACCCCTGAGCATCACCAGGTGTGGCCCAAAAAAAAAATAAATAAATTGGGGCCCGGGAGACAGCATGGAGGTAAGGCGTTTGCCTATCATGCAAAAGGTCATCGGTTCGAATCCCGCTGCCCCATATGGTCCCCCGTGCCTGCCAGGAGCAATTTCTGAGCATGGAGCCAGGAGTAACCCCTGAACACTGCCGGGTGTGACCCAAAAATAATTAATTTGCAGCTATCTCAGGTTTGAGCTTTGGTGTCCCATATGGTCCCAAGAGCATTTGCCAAGAGTGATTCCTGAGTGCAGATTCAGGAGTAACCCAAGTACTGCTGGGTTGTAGCTCAAAACCAAACAAATAAACTGCTCAAATGGCATTTCAGTGCTTCTAGAATAAACTTGAAAGACTTTAGAGGCTGCAAGGTAATTCCTCCGTTGTCCCTTCAGTCCTATGCTCTGCCTCCAGGTATAGATTTTCCTCACTTCCTCTTCTGACTCTGGCACAAGCTAATCTTCTCATCCCTTACTCTTTACATCACTATCTCCTGGATTGTACTTGGGCAAACCTTCTCTGGTATCCATGCACCCAGACCTTCCCAGAGCTCCAGAGCTCCATATCTAGGGGGCATCAACTCTGCTGGCGAATGTGTATTCAGTGCCTCCAACTCTACCAGACCACACGGCTATACTTCCAGTGCCCATACCAGGCCAGGACACTGACCAGGCAAACTGACATCCCAACAATTCTGCACACCTATCAGTCTCAGCTCTGCTCCGAAACTGCTTCACGAGGTCAGATGAAGGTAACCGTGGGGGGTCGAACAGTGCTGCCAGGGGTGCTCCAGCAGCACCAATGGTGCCTGTGATATGAGTTCGTGTCAGCTCTTCCATCTAAGTATAAACACAGATGTCAAGACAGGAACACCACAGGAACCGATACCATGGTGAATCAATGGTAAGAACAATAAGTAAAATATTGAGGGGATGGAGAGATAGCACAGCGGTAGGGCGTTTTCTTGCACGCAGCCAATCCAGAACAGATGGTGGTTCGAATCCCGGCATCCCATATGGTTCCCCGAGGCTGTCAGGTGCTATTTCTGACCGTAGAGTCAGAAGTAACCCTGCGTGCCGCCACCACCGGGTGTGACCCAAATACCCCCCAAGAAAAAAAGCAAAATATTAAGCCCACTGAATCTAAACAGCTGTCTTTTAAAGTCTGCAAGTCCAATTCTTTTTTTGTTGTTGTTGTTGTTTTGTTTTTGGGCCACATCCGGTGACGCTCAGGGGTTACTCCTGGCTATTCGCTCAGAAGTCACTCCTGGCAGGCACGGGGGACCATATGGGGAACCGGGGGTTCAAGCCATGGTTCATCCTAGGTTAGCGCAGGCACCTTACCTCCAGCGCCACCGCCCAGCCCCCATGCATGTCCAATTCTTGAGATGTCCCCAGTTGGAACAATCATACGATCAGACAGAAAACCTACATGCCTCAATTGAACCACTAAAGCAATTGTCCCTGAAGGCCCAAATTGATCACCCACTCCCTCCTCTCTTCACCACTGACTACCGTGCCAAGGACAATTCCTAATGGTGCAGCAAAAAGGAAGAATGACTGCATGAGACTGAAACAGAGCGAGGGGCCTGTGATCCAGTGCACATACTAGATGCAAGTCTAACCTGGTGCAAGGCCCAGGTTTCATCTCTGGCATGACATGGCACCCTGAACCCATAAACACCACTGAGCATGATCCCCCCAAACAAAAGTACAATTTAAGAAACTGGGATTGAGCATGCCCTTCCTTTTGGCCTCTGCCCCAAGGTCCTCTTTCCAAACTGAGTGGAAGTCTGGCACTAAAGGGCAGAGAACCAAGGCAGTCACCACGCAGGGCCCAGCCCGGCAGTGGCACATACCTGGTGGGCTGTGTTGGAGGGGAGCTGAGTTGCCTCACTGTGCTGCACTGCCACCCTGCTGGTCCCCTCTTGCAGTACCTCAGTGACGTCCCTCTGAGACTTCGCCGTCTGCTGTAAGGGCTCTGAGTGGACCTGTTCAGGAAAGAGGCATCAACACAGAAGCTAGATAACAGACTCTCCTCAGACCAAAGCTACTCTGGTCACTGTAATCAGCTTCTGGGACAAATACTTTTTCCAAATAGCAAGTGAAAGATCCAGCATCCTAGGTGTCAGAGAGATGGAAAAGTAGGTAGATCTTTAGGAGCTTTAGGAGCCCAGGTTTGACCCCTCAGATCCTATAGATTCCCCTGAGCCTGCCAGATGTATTACCTTAGTGAAGAATCAGGAGTAAGCCCTGAACATAGTTTGGTTTTGGATGTAACCCCAAACAAACAAACAAACAAAAAAGAAAGAAAATCCATTCTCATAGTTTAATGATTTTCTGCCTTCAGATCTGTAAGATGAATCTGAAGCCTTACAAATCACTGCAGGGGTCTCTAAGGTGCAGCTCCCTGAATTGTGATTTTATGTGCTATGAAACCAGATATCAGAAACTACTCTGAATCCCCAATGCCACTCCAACCTGCATCAAGTCCCAGGAAATATGCCCAGATAGCCGAGGTCATGAAAGCTTTATCCTGAAAACCAGCCAATTCTAGGTTGAAGGAGTTGAATTATCTCAAAACTGTACACTGAGGCTGCCAGAACAAAGGCCAGCAGGCCCTCACCTGGGCTGCTCTGTTACGAGTCTCCTCTAACTGTCGCTGGCATTCCAGAGCCTCTTGCTCGGCCTTCAACTTCAGTAGGGCCAGGTCCCTCTCATGGCGCTGCTGCTGAGCCTTCAACAGAAAAGAAGACCAATGATTCTAAGACTGATATCATAAAACAGTGTAGTGTAGCTATAGGCTTGCAAGGTTAAGATAGATACGAGTTCTGATCCGCTGGTGCGCTGGTGCTTCGTTAAAAACAACAACGAGCCCGTAGATATAGCACAGAGGCATTTGCCTTGCAAGCAGCCAATCCAGGACCAAAGGTGGTTGGTTCGAATCCCGGTGTCCCATATGGTCCCCCGTGCCTGCCAGGAGCTATTTCTGAGCAGATAGCCAGGAGTAACCCCTGAGCACCGCCGGGTGTGGCCCAAAAACAAAACAAAACAAAAACAAACAAAAAACCCAACAACAACAACTACTTATTTTCTGTCTATCAAAAAAAGACAGAAAAATGTGAGAACACAAAACATTTGAGAATTATCTTCCTTTGTTTTTTTTCGGTCACACCTGGCAGTAGTCAGGGGTTACTCCTGGCTCTATGCTCAGAAATCACTCCAGGCAGGCTTGGGGGACCATATGGGATGCCAGGATTCTAACAACTGTCCTTCTGCATACAAGGTAAATGCCCTACCTTCATGCTATCTCCCTGAGAATTATCTTTCTGCTGGTATTTCCTTCTTCGCATTTGTCCATGTAATACCCAAGGGCCGCCCCAGACCCCTCTCAGACATACTTAAACAACAGGACCAGGCCAAAGGATTGGTGCCTGCTCAGGCCCCAGGTGCCAGGAACCAGCCTCACTGTAGCAGAAGCCTTGGTGATATGGCATCCAAGGCTAAATGCAGCAATACCTGTGGCTGTGCTGCCCATGGCCAAAAGCAGGTTGGATGCAGGCTAGGCTATGCACCGCATCTGCTGTCAAGCTTTTCCCAAAGACATTTTGATGTGCTGTAGAACAATCCCAGTTTTCTATGCACACGTGAAAGCTTAGGTGTTTCTCAAATTCATCACTAGATCTTTCTGATTTTTTTCATTACATTTTACAGTTGGAATTGCAATACTATTTATAGTCTAATTCCTCCAGTATCCTAACAGCAAACCCAAATCAGTATCTGCTTTCCCCCACACCAAGAGACCTATGGGCCACCCCCACCCTGATTTATTTAAATAAAAGGGAAGGGGAAAAAGAACAGCACAGTAAGCTCCAGGTGAAAGCCCCTGAGTACCTTTATGATTTGAGCCAAGGACACACTCTCCTGTTGGGCCAAGGAGACGCCGCGAACCCGCTCCACGTCGGCCAGCTGGCGTACCGATTCCTCAATGGCGCTCAGGTAACTAAGTTCAGCTGTCAGCCGGTGCTGGAGGCCAGTGGGAGAGAAGCGCCGAGAACCTGCAGGCAAATGAGTCATAAACTGAGGACCACATGAAATGTCAGCTCAGTCCCTAAAACTCATGTCGGGAGTCTAAAATGAGAAAGGAAGCAACTTCATAGGAAAGATGATGACTGCTTAGATGTGATTTTTGTGAGGAGGATGGGGGGCTTTTTGGTCTTTGGATCATACCCAGTGGTGGTTAGGGCTATTCCTGGCTCTGTGATTATTCATGGATCGCTCCTAACAGTACTTAGAGGACCAGATGTGATATCCAGAATAAACTGGGCTCAGTAGCATGCAAAGCAGGCACCTTAGCCCCTGGACTACTTCTCTAGCCTGATATGTGGTTTCAATCACTATGCCCTGTGTATCTGTGTGCATGCAAGTACACATAATTATATATATGTATACATGTATACATAAATACATATATACGGGAACATGCTCTTTAAGTGTTTTCAAGCTAGCAAGATGGGAAAACAATCACGGATTTTCTCTTGCTTTTCAACATTTGCTTTACTGTGTTTGACACTTCAAACAATAGTCACCTTCATGTGCTACAGGGCACCCTCGGCTGGGAGAGTCTGGGAACAATGACCCTGCTGGACCCAGTTCACAATTGCATGGGTACTTGCCTGGTGACGCTGCCCGCTCTGATGTCGGTCTGCTGCCAGCCAGATCTGGGAAGACAGCACCAGGGCCGAGTGTTGTGGGGGTGGAAGGCAGCATCACAGACGACTTGGATCTTTCTAGTGAAGTTCCTGGGAGGTCAAAATGCAGTAATTTCTGGGAGCTTGGAGACAGGGGAGAAGTTGGAGTTTTCTGAGCTCTTCCCTTGTCTGATGACACGCTAGAGAATTTTGAATTATAAAGACATTAGAGAAAGGGAGAACACTAAGGAATTGCTAGTTGACTTAGAAGAGAGCATGCATTACTCTACCCACATTCGTTTCTAAAGCTGTCAGTTAGGCATTCAGTGACTTAACAGAGTCATTATGTGGACCCCATAAAACAAAACAGCAATAATAAAAAAAAAAAAACCCACCCTAGACTAAACTATATAATATGAGGCATTTATCAGTTCTGGTTGGTTATGGATTCTGCTTTAGAATTTTTAACTTTGGGCATTTGGTGTGATAGTACAACAGGGAGGGAGCTTGCCTTGAACGTGGCCAACCTGAATTCAATCTCTAACATCCCATTTGGTTCCCCAAGCACTGACAGAAGTAATTCCTGTGTGTAGAGCCAGGAGTAACTCCTGAGCACTGCTACGTATGGCCCCAAAACAAAAAAAGAACTTTATTTAACTTTGCAATTTTATCAAAAAGATTATCAGTATCTCAGGACGGTGCAGTAATGCAGCAGGTTGGCCTGTGTTCAATCTGTGGCAACTGAAATGGTCCTACCAACATCACCAAGAATAATTTCTGAGTGCAGAGACAGGAGTAAACACTGAACATTACCAGGTATGGCCCCAAAACAAAACAAAACAAAAAAACAAAGATCAAAGTATCTCTTATTTTTTTTATTTCAACAAAGAAATTGAAATTCCACATAAAACTGTACTCAAAGAAAATTTTCAAACAAAGATAGGGGACGGAGTGATAGCACATTGGGTAGGGCATTTGCCTTGCATGTAGCCAACCCAGGTTCAATTCCTGGCATTCCATATGGTCCCCTGAGCCTGCCAGAAGTGATTCCTGAGTGTACAGCCAGGAATGACCCCTGAGTACTGCCAGGTGTGGGCCCAAAACCAATAAATAAATAATAAGTAAGTAAATAAAAGCAAGTTTCTTTTCAACTTACATTCTCAGGACAAAACCAGGGGTCAAGAATAGTGACAAGGACTAAAGAGAATGTATGCAAAGTATAACCTGATAAGCAACAGGCTAAGTGCACCATGAATGGCACTAAAGAAAAAGCATGGGATGGGATTCCAAATGTGAGGTGT
>PVKC010031403.1:0-14546 GCA_004027635.1 Crocidura indochinensis | reverse complement strand
TGAAGATTTTTACTATCTAAAATTCCACTTCCAGTAGAATTTGAATCCCCTTAACAAATAATATTGTTATTCATTTTCATCTATTTATTATTGGAGTTCCAGAATGATTTTCAAGTCTTAATTCAAGTATATACTCTCAGAATTAAGTGGAAATTTCCCTAGTTTTTGGAGTCTTTTCTTGTGGGAGGAGTAATCAAAATAATGTGAGATGGATTAGCTAAGACAAATGTAAAAATTTACATGGAGAATTTACATGTCAGACAACTAAGAGGAAATAGATGTTACTTTTGTTGTAAGGGGCCTGAGCTATAAGGAGAGAGGGTTGGAATTACTGCATCCTTCAGGGAGTGAAAAGAAGAATTTCTCTTGTCAATAACAAAACTTGGAGCCTACATGGGTATGTCTGAATATCTGCATTACTGAGTGGAGATTGGTGTATAAGGTAATGTCCGTTGAGTACACTACTCTTTCTCATGAAATCCACAGCTATTCCATTAGTCCTGAATTCCACTATCATGATAACAGGTGTGTTACTATGAAAGAAACCTACGCTGGCATATTAAGAAAAGTCATATATATTTATACATATGTGTATATATGAGGAGATTTATCTTTGTGTATGCATCTGGAAAACTTAATATATTTCAAGACCTGAAAGGCCAGAGATGGCTTGACTTCAAAGTCACTCATTCAATTTGTCATGTCTGGGACTTCCTACTTTTTAAAAAAATATAAAAATCACTTTATTTAAACACCATGGTTTACAAGGTTGCCAACAATAAACTTCTCTTTTTTGTTTGTTTGTTTCACAGTTATAAGTTCTTTATGATTGAGTTTCAGTCATATGGTTTCTAACACTCTTAACCAGTACATATTTCCTGCTGCCACCAATGTCCCCAGTTTCCCTTCAGCTCTCCTCCATACCCTCTCTTTTGCCTTCTCTCTATGGCAGACAGTTTTCTTTTCCTCCTCCTTCCCGATCTCCTTCTTTTCCTCCTTTATTTTTTTTTTTAGACAGTGTGGGTTTCAATATTGTTACCTAAGAGACAGGCACTTGGGGGCTCTCCACAGCTAGTTACTAGAGTGTTATAAATCGCTAAGTCAACACAGCAATGCTTAAATGCCTATGAGCCTGGACCCAGAAATTCTGGGAGACTAGTTGGTGCAGGGGATCCAATATTGGTTGCATGCACTCCAAGCTTCTTAATCCCTGGAACTATCTCTCTAGCCCCAGAAATAACTTCCCTTTTAAAAGTTTGTAAAACTTAGATCACTTGTTCTTGTCAAGAACTGTAAAAAGTACAAGGATTTTACTTAGAAGCTTACAAGTAGGCCACAGCAATTTTGGGTTCAAGAGACTTCTATAATAGAAATAAGCATGCCATGTTCTTTAGTGAAAGCATGAGCCAGAAGAGCAGGAATGCAATACCTGTTACCTGTTCTAACTTTGAAGCAAGCACAAAGAAAGGTTGATGACATTTGAACATGCAGGTTGTTGTGCATCCAGGAAAGACACTTTAATATATAAAACTCAACAGTTTCATAATGGACAATGTTTCCACCTTTTATTTCAAAGGTGGCTGTCATCTATCTTCTAAGATTATAGATAAGCTATCTCTCTTCTCTGAAATAATTCTATTTCCTTAAATATTGTTTAAAAGATCACCAGATGGTCACTGCTTCTTCAAAGACGTGAAAAAGAACTAGAGATTCAGGAAGAAAAGGCTCCCAGCATTTCTTCATTAACTTAGTTTATGTTCCCAATGTGTTGTGGGAAAACTGTGATCTATCTATGCTGAAATGTGTTACTCGAGCTCTTAAGTAGCAAAGTTGTGTGAAGTGTACAATTTAATCAAATGCTAGGCTTCATAAAAAGTCTTCAAAAGGGTCCAGAGCAGTGGCACAAGCTGTGGGGTGTCTGCCCCTTGCACGTGCTAGCCTAGGATGGACTAAGGTTCGATCCCCCAGAATCCCATATGGTCCCCCAAGCCATCAGTGATTTCTGAGCCCTTAGCCAGGAGTAACCCTTGAGCGTCAATGGGTTTGGCCCAAACACACACACAAAAAACAATAAAAACAAAAAAAATAGTTTTCAAAATATCTACTCTTTACTTGTTACCCACAGAAAACTGATTCTTTTGGCTTTCACGGGTCCAAAAGTAGATGTATTTTTCTGATCCTTAAATATAAAAATTGAGTTTTTAGAAGTAAAGAATAACATTAATATTTGATTTAACTTGAAAAAGTAATCACTTAGGTTTCCTCTTCTACCTTGTATTTTCTCCTGAACACATTTCTTAGGGTTTCTTTGCTTGTTTTATTTCCACTCTGAAGAACCCCGTCTTCTCTTTCGAACACCTACTTCTCCTCTCTTCCTTTATGTCTTTCTAAATACATTTTAATGAAAAGTTTCTTGCTTTATTACCATCAACAACAAAAACTTAATAGATGATAAGATAGAAATATTCTCAGGTGGAGTTGGAGAGCTAGAACAATGATCACTTGTTCTTTATGTGACCAACCCAAATTTAGTCTAAGGCACCATATGCAGTCCCCTAGGTTTGCAGAAGTGATTTCTGAGTAGAGAAAGGAATAAGCCCCAATCATGACAGTCAGTGTATGACCTCCTCTCTTTCTTCCCACTAAAATTTTCTCCCCAAAAGATATTGAAATATTTATATTTAATTTAGGTAATAATAACTGTTAGCATAATGTAAAGTAGGGCCGGAATAATACAGTAGGCAAGGTGTTTGCTTTGCAAGTGTCCACCAAAATTTGATCCCTAGATGCTAAATTGTCTTTGAACTTACCAAGAGTAATCCCTGAGTGAACCAGGAGTAAAGCCTAACTATTGCTGGGTGTGGGCCCCAAAAGATGAAAGCATAGCTTATAATAAAACAATGCATTTATGCTAAGATACTTAAATAATCAATTCACCTAATTTGAATGAAAACTGCTATATAAGGTCATTAAGTATTAAATGATATCATTGCTTCATTTTATTGAAATAATTTTTCATTTTATTATGATTTTATTTTATCATTATTTCAATATCTTATTATTTCATTTTATTATTTTAATGAAATAATTGGTTCCATGTGTAATACTTTTTTCCTAGTAATTATAGAAATAGCTAATGTTAATAAAAATTTACAGCACCATGACTATCTAAATGATATATGGTGATTTTGTAACCAAAACATACCATTTCTAGTGACTAACAAAGACAGGGATCTCGTTTCATTCAAGTGCAACTAATTTCAATTCACTGAGTAGAAATACATTATGGAGACTGACTAGTGATGAGGAGCATTTGAATGAAACCAGCTCTCAATATGTCTAGATGCCCAGTGGAACACAAGTAAGGATATGATGATTTATTTTGTAAAAATATCTTCATCGTATAAAAACTTGTATGAGCAAGTCATTTTTGGTAGGCAAGTCACCTCTTAGCTCTCAAACTAAACTTAATAATATTTAATGATCCATGCAAATGTTAGCATGAACAAATGGGAAAGGTACAGATCATCAGAGGATTCTCCTGGCATCCACGAAGGATGATGACACAGAAAAGAAAAGTGCCTCCAACAAAAGGGTTCTAGGTGGAGGACACCAAAGTACTAAAATGCCATGAATACAAAACACCAGGATTCTTTGATTATTGCTTCCTAGATTGAGAAGATGCCCTTCTATGAGGGACTCTAATCAGGAATGGGATGAGACTGGCTAGTGTTGGGACTTTTCCGTCTATGATGGGAGCATTATAGAAACCTTAAAAATTGGAAACAAACAGAGCTATAGTCACACCCCACCCATGGAGACATGGAGAAGTTACTCAGAGGTTAAGCATACTTGGGATAGCCCATTTGAACATGCTTTCATTATTCATTATACTACTAGTATAACTTTTAATTAGTTTTATTAACTAATCATTATTAATTTGGTTTCCTCTGTGAATTCTTGCTCAGGAGGCAAGAAATAAAAATGAGAAAAAAGATTCACCATTTTAGATTCCTGGTTACACATATATACACAATAAATTTTACAAATGTATAATTCAATCGTTCAAGGTCTATGTCTAAATAGACTCACAATGCAGTTACTAACCCTCAAAAAACACTTCATTCAAACCCAACACTGGATTTGAACAAAAGTTTAAAGAATTGTAACCTTCTAAGATTCGTTTCTATATTGAGTTTTTAAAGCTATTCTATATGATGTTACTTCTTATACAATTACTTTCAACTTATGTTAAAATCTTCTTTATTGTCTTATCTTATTTTTATCAAAAATCCTACTTCAGTAGTCTTTAATAATTATTTTATTAAACTTCAATTCATTATCATGGTCAAATTGCAATTGATTTTATTGGTTTATCTTCATATTTATATTGCTAACATAAGTTATCTTAAAGATTTGGAGATAACAACCTAATTTTATCTATACGAAGAGTTTGAAAGTTGTGAAACAACATTAAGAGAAGGTTTTATAAAGAGAAAGCAGACCGAAATCTAAGCAAGAGTGCTATTAAACACTTGCTTAGTAGAATTTGTTGTGAGCAATTCAGTTATAATAGATTAAGAGTGACAGGAGAGTATTGTAAAAAATGGCTTATAAATATCACACAAAGTTGGTTGACTTTCTATTTTCCATTAGCCTAATAGCCTAAACTGATTATTATGGACATGTATTCAAGAAGTAAAACACCTCAATGGGAGTATTTGACCATTACTAGAATTTGCTGCAAATGCCACTATAGAAATCAGGACATCTTTAAGATTGTCATAGATTTTGACTATCTGCCAACACAAGCTCACCATTCCTGCTTAAAATGAGCACAATACATTCTGACCTGGAACCAGGCAAGAACCTAAATATATCGCATGCAAACAGGGGCCAGTTACTCCAATATGTAAGACAATGTGATTCAGAGCTAAAGAAAAAATTGATGCAATGAAGTCAAGCCTCAGTATGTTGATTATATTAGAAAATATGCTATAAAATTAATTTAACTAATTTCAAGATATTGGAATAATAAACAATATCAGCATGATAAAAGTCAAATAAATAGAAAATTTAAAGTATATTTAATTGAAAGCAATAATGTTTTAAATATTGCATATCTAGGAGATGTTAGAATAAGTTCGATTATCTTACACAAAGCATTAAGAAATCTAAATTTTTATAAGTTTAACTAAAATGATATGGGAATTATTAATATACTTGAAAAATAATTGATAGTTTAAAATTATACACAATAACTATACTCTAGAGTCTCAAGGAATAAATAAATCTTATCAAATACACAAATGCAATAAGCAAATGGATGAGGTATGTGATAAAAAAGTGTATTTGTTCATTGAGAAAAATATCTTAAATGTAGAAACTTAATTGTAGAAAATTAAGAATTGAAAACATCTTCAGATATCTTAAAAGGAATAGAACTAAAGTAAAATTTCTCATAAATGTAATATATCATTATAGAATAATACAGTAAAGGGTCATTTTCATGCAAAACTTAATGATACCAAGATAAAAAGTGGGTAATCCCAAAATTAATAAAAACAAGTGACTAGTATATGACATTTGATTTTTAATAATTAATAAAACATTTTGCTTAACTGATATGTAAATATGCATCATATACTTTATAATAAAAGTGTAATATATGTCAACAATTGCATTAAAAACAAGAATTGGTTAAATAAGATATATCATTAGTTTTTGTATAAGTAAAGAAAGGGCTAATTTAAAATTTTTATTCACGTAGAATATGTTTTAAATTAGACTTAATTGTTTAAACATGCATATGTAAAGAAAATTATTATTGATTTGGGGCCATACCTTGCAGTGCTCAGGGAATCACATCTATCTCTGTTCTTTGGTATCATTTATGGTGATGCTGAGGGAAACGTGTGGTGCTGAAGATTGAACCATGTCTACCACTTGGAAGGCAAGTGCCTAAACTTCTCAATTTCAGAACTCTTCCTCTGGTCCTTAAAACTGCACATTAAAAAGCATAACATACTCACTAGAAAAATAAAAACAGAAATACAATGTAAAAGCCAATAGTTAATACAAATGAATTCCTATATATATTTAATAAATTGCAAAGTATCACAGCGAAAGGAAATATATAGAACAGATGGAGAAAAAAAAAGAGCAGCCATATGTGTTTACTTTCTAAGGCTGTCATAATAAAGTTCTAAATATTGATAATTTTAGCAACAATTAATTTTCTCACACTGTGTGGGGCTGCAAGTGTAGTAAGAACATCCTACTAAAGTTGTAGTCCTGAGCTACAGATAAGGCAAGACCATTCTACTACTAAGTAGTATATACTTTAGTCATAATATAACTAAAGTAGGTAACTGTGCATGGAATATACATTATCTCAGCCCAGGAGTGAGATATATATATATATATATATATATATATATATATATATATATATATATGTATATATATATATATATATATATTATATAACACACATTATATATACTATTATATATATCAGGAACATGACTGTTCCCAAGCATAAAGAAGGGAATGAGAGAACACTAGTGATTTATTTTTAAACAGAATGAATTGTTTATTTTCAGGTTTTTAATTGCTTAAGCTATTTTTTAGCCTATGCAATTAGAATTGTAATTTCCCTATGTAATTCCTTAAGTTACATTTTCCCTATGCAAATCTGATTTACCTAATCAAGTAATTATTTATAAATAACTACAAATTTATTTTGATTATTTTGAGGAAAATTTTATTAACCTAATCATCAACCTGAATTCAATTGATGCAATTTCAATTTTCTCATGCTTTGACTGCCTTTATTACGTAAACTTTTCTTAGAATACTCTCCAGAAGTTATTAAAATGTTCTGTTGGTAATCAACACTATGATTTTAAACTTGCTTTTTCATGGTTATATTAAGCAGAATATAAACTTTAATTTTTATAATAGTTGTCCTAATTTCTTATTGATACTTCATTTAGAATACAATTTATGGCACAGTTTCACTACTCCTCTATGATTCTTTGCAGAAACAACAACTTGGCCAACATTTCAGGAACACTGGTATTTGGGCTGACATCACTAGGGCTTTATTTAAATGAGCGTGAACACCCACCCTCCTGCCTTCTCATAATTCTAGAAGCCCTGGCAGTCAAAAAACACACCCCACTAAAACCTTAGTATCAACAATAGCGACACATTGCAGAGTGCCAACTCCAATATTTTTTTATTAATGTCATACCTATAGGAACATAACAATTAAAATCTCAATGTATATTTGAAGCCACCTAATATTCAGAAACAAAAGAAGTAACAGGAAGATCAACTATGACAAGAGCATACTAAACCTTCTGACACAAATTAATGGCCTCATTGTGTGATGCAATATTTTTCACATTTTCTTTGCTGTATTTTTATTCTTTTCTTCCTTTCTTTCCTTCCTTCCTTCTTCCTTCCTTCTTTCTTTCCTTCTTTCTTTCTTTCTTTTTCTTTCTTCTTTCTTTCTTTCTATCTTCTTTCTTTCTTTCTTTCTCCCTCCCTCCCTCCCTCCCTTCTTTCTTTCTTTCTCTTTCTTTTTCTTTCTTCTTTCTTTCTTTCTTTCTTTCTTTCTTTCTTTCTTTCTTTCTTTCTTTCTTTCTTTCTTTCTTTCTTTCTTTCTTTCATCTTTCTTCTTTCTTTTTCTTAAAAATCTCATTTCCACTTAACTAGAGACAGATGTACTATGAACAACTAAATGTATTATGAACAACTATATCAACTATGTGATACGTGGTCTTTTAAAAAGTGATTTATATTAAAAATAATATTTTTTTATTTTTGAGCCACACGAGTGACACTCAGGGGTTAGTCCTGGCTATGTGCTCAGATCACTCTTGGCAGCGTTCCATCCTGGGTCAGCCACATGCAAGGCAAATACCCTACCACTGAGTCATTGCTCAGACCCCCAAATAATAATATTTTAATGAAGAAATATTATGTTTTCTGAATACTTTGAGCTATAAGTCACCTCATAAAATTGATTATTCATAGAAATACTTATCATACAAAAAATAGCTTATCATTGATAGTTGAGTTTGATAGTTTGACCAAGACCAAAAATTCAGGTAAAATAATTAGAAATATACCAGTAATAAAGTTAACTGAGCAAGCATACTATGTACAAAGTATACATAGGATACAAATTAGGGGGTATAAAATGATGAAAAGAGGTATGATACAGTAATAGATACTTTGAGAAAATGAATTATGCCTCTTAAATGCACGATAAATTTTTTTTAATTTTTATTGTGGCCAAAGTGCATTACAAATCTTTCACTTCATCATTTATGGTACATAGTGACAATGAATGAGGGGCATTTCCACCACCAGTGCTGTCCTCCCTCCACCCCTGTTCCCAGTATGCATTCCATATCTCCCTCCTTTACCCCCCAGAATACTAGTGCAACTGGTCTCCATTTTGCAGCTTGTTTTGAGCAGCTATTCCACCATCATTGGAGATAAAAAGGATAAGAAAAAAATGGAGTAAAAAATTTGGTGACAACTACCAACAAAAGAAAGAAGAGAGAAAAAAAAAGAAAAATGGAAGAAAAAAAGAAAAAATGGACCTGGCAAATAAAAATAGAAGTAAAAAATAAATCTCTTAATAACCACAAGAGTAAAAAAGAAAGAGAATAATAGTAGAAGGAAAAAAGGGAGGAAAAATAGACTCAAAAACTGACAAATCAAAACAAAACAAGAAAAAGTATGGGTGTTGGAGTGGTAGTGTTTGGCGTTACCCCCACTTTTTGTTTTTTTTTTTTGGCATAGGCACAGCAAACGTTGGGGAAAAAAGGGAATTCCCGTGGCCTAAGAGATTCAGGGTTTTTTAAAAGACAGATAATTCCACCGGATAAGCCATGGAGTTAAAAGAATGGGCAATGGGTTTGCTTTCTCTGAGGTAGACCTGAGATTTATCCTGAGCACTGCATAGGTCACCCAAGTCCCACCAAAAATAACTCCTAATTCTAAAACCAGAGTTGAACCCTGAAAACTACTGGATATATATGGCCTTAAAACAAAACAAACCACACAAACAGGCAATTCTACCAGAGAATTTTGTGGTGAACAAAAAACTGCCCTTACCAAGGTAAACTAGTTTCATCCTATAACTCTGTTCAGCTGAGTTGATAACAGAAAATGAGATAACATAGTGACTCTCCAAACACAGTGAGTCTCCAGACTATAGTGTTGCTTGAACATTTCTGAAAAGGGGGTGGTTGGCTTTTTATTTAGTACCACATCAGCTTCCCTCTGGTTTCTGATATATGGGCCATTGTTTTGAGAAAACATATGGTTTAACAACAGAGGCTGGAATATTTACATACTTGTGACTATAAGGTGATAAACAATCAGCAAGTATAACTTTGAAGTTATGGTAATATCCTGCTAAGCTATATCTGAATGATTCCTGCTTGGCTGCTCATTTCTAATCATCATACATCTATCTAAGCTTATTTTAACCAGGCAACTCTCTTGACCTTGGACTTATATAATGAGAGTATTTTAAATACAATACATGAAAAGAAAAAATTCATAATTAGTTATATGTATTTAACAAGATAGTAGACAAAATTATTTCAACTGGAAAACAAATTAATTAATAATTACAACTAAAGGAAAAATGGTCAAGTGTGGACCAGAATAAAAACAGTTAAATGTGGATATATCCATCACTTGAAAGAAGTCATTAAGATGAATCAATAGTATTTGGAAAAATAGTATTTAAAGGTAAATAAATATATATCAGCTTATACATTCATTAATAAGATGTAAGAATGCCAAACATAAATAAATAAAATAGTACAGTATAAAAGTATATACATAGGATATCAATTGGGAATCCTCCAGTCTGTCAGTGTCGCTGCCAATATCTTCCCCCAAGATCTTATCTCAGCCTACCATTCATCCTGACAGGTAGTCCACCAGTTGTTTCATCTCAGGTGTGTCATCTAAGAGAGGGTCCTTTTGGTCTCTGATATCAACCAAGATCATGCATGCTGCCAGTGCCGCTACCAATTTCTTCTTCCAAAAAATTCCTTCAGTCCACTGCTTGCTCTGACATCTGGTCTGTCTTGACCTCCTCTTCTCAAACAAGTAGAAGCTAATGTGTCTACATGAAGACATTATAATTTATATCTAATATTTTCAGGCAGATTAGCACTAGCACTTCTTTCTCTTAGAAAATATGTAGCTTGAAAATGCAATTGCCAACTGGCAGTTGGCAATTTTTCCTATCATATTTTGATTACCTCCTATGTTTAGGAAAATAACTGCAAGGTAGATAACTTCTAGCCATCTTTTATATAATCAATCACTTTCTAACAGGGAGCCTGATGCTCCATTATTCCAAACTACTAAATGCAAAAAAACAATGGGGAAACAATGGGAAAAATGGAATATGGGGATATGGAGAGAAACCTAGGCAGATTTCCAAGTCCATTAAAATGCCTGAGCCTAGTAGATGAGGACCTAACATCAACACTCAATGTTTTAGTTACAAAAATCAAGGAGGCGCTAGCATGTGAAATTAAGCAAGCTATATATAAACAATTGAACCAATTCAAAGGAGAACATTTTCAGAAGATGGAAAAATCCATACAAATGGAATTAAAAGAACTAAAGAACATATTTGCAAGCCATATAGCAGATTCACACAGGTGGAGAACCATGTAGATAAATTTAAAGACAAATTACAAGCCAGCATTTATTTTAAAAAAAAGTCAAAGAGAAAGGAGAAACAAAATGGTGGAAGAAAATATAAGGTACTTTATTGAAAAAAAGACAAAAGAAATAATCTTCAAAATATAGGAATACCAAAAATAAAAGGGAAAGGAGAAGAATTAGTTTTGAGAGTTGATAGCAGAGAACTTCTCCATTCTTTGAAAAGAGGTTCCTGTTCTAATCCAAGAGGAAAAAGAGTGTGCCAAACAAAGCAGGCAACACCAAGACATATAGAGATCCAAAAAAGAGAAAGAGGGAAAGAGAGAGAAGTAGATGTATTTCTTAGAAAAGCAGCAAGTAAGCATTATCTTAAGTATAATGGAAAGAATGTAAGAATCAAACCAGATCTTCCATTTGAAACAATCTAGGAAAAACAAAAGAATGGAAATACATGTTACTGAATACAAGATATTTTTCAACCTAGTTCCCACTACCCAACAATCTCTCATTTTTGTGGGAGAAAGAGATAAAAACATTCTCATAAAAAGTGATCTTCAACATCCATGCTAACAAAATAGACTTAATTTAACTATCAAAACCAATTATATAACACAAATACCCAAATCCATCAAAAGGCACAGACTAATGGTTGGATATGAAAGCAAAACCCAGCCATTTGCTCTTGTAGAAAAAAACACTGAAAATCTCAGTATACACACCCACACACTTAGAGTGTGGAAAACACTCTAAAGAAGAAAAAAAAATCTTTCAAGATACTGGAAAACAAAAACAAAAAAAGCTGGATAGATGAGAACAAGCAGTGTTTGCAGGGATATGGAAAGAAAGGAACTCTTATTCACTGCTGGTGGGAATGTTGTCTAGTCCAACCTTTATGGAAAGCAATATGGAGATTCCTCCAAAAACTGGAAATTGAGCTCCCATATGATCCACCTATACCACTCCTAGGGATATACTCTAGGAACACAAAAATACAGTACAAATATCCCTTCCTCACACCAATATTCATTGCAGCACTATTTACAATAGCCTGACTTTGAAAGCAACCAAGATGCCCTTCAACAGATGAATGCCTAAAGAAACTGGTACATTTACACAATGGAATATTATGCAACCGTCTTGAGAGATGAAGCCATGAAATTTTCCTATACATGGATGTACATGGAATCTATTATGCTGAGTGAAATTAGTAAGAGGTAGAGAGAAAAATGCAGAAGAGTCTCACTTATCTATGGGTTTAAGAAAAATGAAATACATTTTTACAATAATTTCCAGAGACAAAAGAGGAGGGCTGGAAGATCCAGCTCATGACCTGAAGCTCACCACAAAGAGTGATGAGTGCAGTTACAGGAATAACTACATTGGGAACTATCATAACAATGTGAATGAATGAGGGAAGTAGAAAGCCTATCTCGATATGGGTGGGGTGGGGTGGGGAGGAGGGAGAATTGGGACATTGGTGATGGGAATGTTGCACTGGTGAAGGGGTGGGTGACTGAAACCCAACTACAATCATTTTGTAATCATGGTGTTTAAATAAAGACACTAATTTTCTTCAAAAGCTGGATCAGCCATAGTTAGATCAGATTGCTTTTAACCTTAAGAATGTATTTTGAGAGACAGGGTTGCTCACAAATTATTGATCATGGAATAATAGACCAAGAAGTACTATCTCTCATCAACATATACACACCAAACGTAGAGTCAGCAAAGTATGTAAGGTTTTTTTTTTTACTCACAAACCTAAAGAAACATGATAGTAGTGGCAGATTTCAACATGCCATTCTCACCACTGGATAGATCTAGTAGGCAATATTAGCAAGGACATAAGAACTCTAAATGAGAAACTAGAAGAACTGGGAGTAATGGATCTACACAGGACCTTTTATCTTGAAAAGCTGAATAACTTTCTTATTAAATATACATGAACATTTTCTAGGATAGATCACATATTAGGACATAAATCTAACTTCTAAAAATTCACAAATGTAAGAATTATATCACGCATCCTATCAGACCACAATGCCACAGAGATCAAGATTGATTGTAAAACGATGGTGTGGAGAAAATCTAGCACCTGGAGAATAAACAACATGCTGCTCAGCAACAGCTGGATCTAAGAGGAAATCAATGAAGAAATAGAGATTCCATGAGACAAATGATAATGAATAAACAAATTACCAAAATCTATGAGACATAGCAAAAACATTAAATAATAGAAAACTAGTAGCACTACAGGCCTACACAAGAAGAGAAATAACCTTCCTGGGCTTCAGGAGTTCCTAGCAGCATGGGGGTGGAAAGGCCTCTGTCCTGTCCGAAGCCTTCCTAGACAGGCCTGGGGGGAGGGGGGTTGTGGGACTTCGGTGACCCCAGCACCCCTCTGCCACCTTGCTCCCGATATCCAGGGCTTCCCCGGGCCACAAGCCTGGGTGAGCCAGCGAGGGCCACAAGCCTGGGTGAGCCAGCGAGGTGGGTCCCCTGTTGGAGCTCGAAGGTACCCCAGCCTTTTCCCCATTCCCTGCTCGGCTCTTAGGGTGGGTCTGGGTGGGGCTCTGAACTTCCGTTCCCAGCTTCTTGAAGCAGTCACGGTATTTTTTTTTACCAGTCTATATTTTCAAAACAATATACATCACAATATACATCAATAATTGCTTGGGCAGGCTGGGAACCTTGGTAGGCCCCCAGCTGCACCCTCTCCTGCCCCCACCCCCGGCCTCCAGATGGGTCCAAATTGGGGGTGTTGTGAGCTGCTTATTTTTTTCTAAGGCAGTCTCTGGCAATATCTTACTAGTCTACATGTCCAAAACGTGCAGGAGCAATAGCCCCCGAACGCACAGTATATGTTAATAATATATCCCATACTTAAGTTATGTTTTGTGTATGTAGAGTGTTCATCTGGCATTCTGCCCTTTTGCACACTCCTTAAAGCTGATTTCAATTTTCAACTCTATCACCCCCCATCTTCAGTACCCCCCATTTGCCCCTTTTAACTTCTGTTCTGCACATTCCTAATCACACACCAATGTGTTTCACTGGATTTAACAAACCCCAACTATTTCAAAAGACATACAATGTACACGTATGGCTTTGAATATTTTATATCTATTTTCTTGACAGCTAAATATTACTAAATATTCTCGTAAACAGTGAAGATTTTCCTCACTTTTTATCTTTTCTTCTCTTTGTGAACTTTTCAATAAGAAATATTCGGTGAAAGAGTCCCTCAGTTTAATTCTTATGTTTAACCACGTCATGGGGAGCTTTATACACGTTCTTGTATCCCCCATATGGGCCTATAAAGCCATGTGGCATTGTTCCTTGTTTGCATAGGCACATTAAAATGGGAAATACCTACAGTCAAATAAATTCTTATCTAATAGAGATTGGAACTCCCAAATCTTGTAGTGCAATGGGACCTTAAACCCTGAACTTTGGCATAATGACCTGGCACAGGTCTTTCCATTCTCCATTCACCTCTGAACCAGGAAAGCTATCTAGGAAACACCCAAGGTTTTTTTACAACACCTGGAAGCAATCTTCTACCAGGGAAGACCCTACCGTTGCTCTGACATCGATCTACTCACAAGAGACTTCCCTTAACACTAAGAAGACTTAAGAGCATCAACGACATGCATACTGGACAGGGCTTTCTGCATTGCCATTTAATTGTAAGGTGAAATGAGAGGACATTCTGCACCATCCTAACTGCAATATAGGACATGCAGATTCCAGGATCTTTAATACAGAAACATGATACCAACAACAGAAAAATGTGAAAAATAAAAGTGTGTTGGCACTACAGACAATGA
>PVKC010031402.1:0-14524 GCA_004027635.1 Crocidura indochinensis | reverse complement strand
TTTAAGAAATAATCAATGCTAAGATTACTCAAATAAATTCACTAGATGTGCTATCAAAGAAAGAAAATTAAGATATTTCAAATTCTCATCTTTTGTTGTGGTAATGTTGAAAGGGTTTAGAGCGTATCACAATTCTAGTACTGTTATTATGAAAGTTCTTGTTCTATTGTCTAATCATTCTCTATTTTTCCTCACTAGAAATATTTCTTTTTCTTTTTTGTTTTTTTGGGTCACACCTGTTGATCTCAGGGGTTACTCCTGGCTATGTGTTCAGAAATCGCTCCTACCTCAGGAGACCAACCCTGGGGTATCTAACCAAGGTCTGTCCTAGATCAGCCATGGGCAAGGCAAAACGCCCTACCGCTGCACCACCACTGCAGGCCCACTAGAAATTTTTGTAACCTGAACATGTATTCCTAAATAAATTATTTTAACACTTTTATAACTCTGAATCTTTCTATTCAACTGTAAAATGGTGATAATTAGTTTTATTTGCTTAATTCGTTTGTTATAAGGTCAACATATAATACTCATTAACTCTTCAACATTTAAACTTCCAATATAATTATAACTTATGGATTTAAGTAGAAGTATTTGAGGTGTTGGGTAACTATTATACTAAATAGATTTGCAAAGATTTGCACCCACAGTTGTAAGACAAGTAGAGATGGCAGAAACTTATCCAAGCTAACTATAAAAAAGTTTAAAAGTCAGATGAGTGGCCTTTGTCCTCAGACTTCTTCTGAACCTTAATACCCTACTTAGCCTTTGGAAAAATTTTTTATTTTTTTTTCTCCTTGGTATATAGAAGGGAATCAGCCTCATTATTTTCAGAAATTCTCCAATAAAAATGGTAAGAGGTGTGGGGTCATGTAAGGCCAGTATTTTTTTTTTTGAGAGAGAATTAGAAATAGATAATACAGTCTTAAGAGAAATTGAGGTAGAATACATTATTTTATGTGAAAATAATTAGAAGACCAGAGAATCAGCGATATGCATTATGTACCCTTTATATTGTTCAGAAATGTATAACGGAGTCCCCATGGCAATAGATTTAAAGTGTTTTTATCTGCTTGTTATGCTGAAAATAATATAATTGGCAAAAATAAGTTGGTGAGGCAGTTGAGTGAATTTCATAGACTAAAACACATTGGGAATTTGTAGTAAACAACTTTATATAGCAGTTTATTAAGAATGTGGCTTATGCCACTTAGAGAGGCACTATTTGACTTTTTTATCTAGACAAGGCAACATTATTTCATCAATTACTAAATCACTGATTTTGGATTCTTCTCATTTTTTCGGACTGCTTATTGTCATTTATTAAGACACCATTGGAGCATGTTTTGGAGTTCAAGGAGGACTTTGGGGGAGGTATTCACCTGCAAGTGCTTAGGAATTATTCCTGGCTCTGAGTTTAGGAATCACTCCTGGCAAGCTTATGGGACAATATAGATGCTTGGAACTGAACCCTGTTCATGCAAACAAGTAAAGGACCCCTTGCACTATATTGCTCTAGCCCATATTCTGATGAATCAAAGCTTTAATGGTGATAAGGGCCAAAAGATTATACTTTAGAATCTTAATGGAAAAGAGTTGTACCCTTGACTCTATCACTTACCAGTAGGGAGAGAATGTGCAAGTCAGCTATTGTCTCGTACTTTTGAGCTCTTAATTTGTACACCAGGGATACTATTTCACAGCTATCTATTGAAGGTTACTGGAGATAAAATAGTCAAACACTTTACATACTTCAATACATAACTGAATATTGTTTATCATATTTATCTTGTTTCATAATTTAGTAAATTTGAATTGTCCTTTTATATACACTAAAGAATCCTTGAAGAAAATATCTTGAATTTCCTCTAATTTCTGTCATAATACTTGGCATAAAATTTGAAGAAGTTTTGTGGAAGGAGTGCATGCATAAACAAAATGAATACCTTTTATTTAGAGACTTTTCTGGCTAGCTGATAGTAATATTTGGTGGATTATAACGTAATCTCTGACTCTATTTGGGAACAGAATTGCTTAGAAGAATATTTCTATGTGTATTTATTTGTTATTGAGCTAGCACTGGTTTACAGGACTATATTTTAAAAGTATAATTTCACCCATTTGAATGAATGAGGGAACTGGAAAGCCTATCTAGAGTACAGGTGGGGGTGGGGAGGGGTGGAGAGAAATTTGGGACATTAGTGGTGGGAATGTTGCACTGGTGAAGGGGGGTGTTCTTTACATGACTGAAACCTAATCATAAATATGTTTGTAATTAAGGTGCTTAAATAAAGATATTATTTTAAAAAGTATAGTTTCACACCCCTTCCTGTGTGTATTACTCATTGTTTGATGCTCAACAATCAAATATCTCTCCCCTGGACTTTTCCCACTGAGATCCCACATGTTGTCAGAATCTTACTGATCCATGGTTTGGTGCTAAAGCCCAAGGATGTAATGCTGCTCATGTCCTCCTGCAGTTTCTGGGAATAATCCAGGCCATCTTAAAAGTACCCAGAGACCTCTAGGTCATCCCCAGAAGCATGGGAGACCATGTACTGCTGATTATCAAAATAGAGTCATCAAGGCATGTATCTTAGTCCCCCATGGATATGAGAGTTTTGTTTAATTCTTTTATTTTCTTTGAATATTTATATAGCATATATGAATAAAATTATATGATATTTTTCTCCTTTTAACTTATTTTATTTGAATGACCCTCTCCAATTTATTTGTATTGTTGGGAATGTAAATTTTGCTTTACTATTTTAGCTGAGTAGTGTTTTTCTGTTTATTTTACAGATATGATAACTTGTAGTCAACTCTATAGTTAGGTGCTTGAGATAGATTTATTCCTGAATATCATTCTAAGCGATAAAATATCCTAATCTTTGTTGGTATACAATTATAGATTGGAGTATTTATCTAAGAATTACTAAGGTAAGTGTTTAGAAATTGCTCACTTGATCTATACTACTTCAATGTGAAGTAGGGCCCAAGACATTATTACCGTATTTTCCCGCTGTATAAGACAACCGGGCGTATAAGATGACCCCTAATTTTGCAGTTAAAACATAGGTTTAGGCCTATATTCGCTGTATCAGACAGAACGTTCCTGTGCTGCAACTGTATGTACCACAGTGAGCCAATCACAACAAGCAAAGGTTCAAAGGGTATACTGTCATAGACTTCCTCTCTGAGCAATCTGAGCAGGCTTTTGACAGAGTAGATTCGGGTCCAGAACATTGTCTAATTTGCATGCATCAAAAGCCTGCTTGGATTGGTTGAGTTAGAGAGGCGGTCAGGGCAGCCTTGAATGATTGGTGCAGGATCGAGTTGGAAAATTCGTTTTGTGGCAATATCCAGACAATTTTCGCTTAGCGGCATATTGAAACATTTTTCGGGATATACTCGGAGTATAAGAGGACCCCCGATTTTCGGCTGACTTTTTTTTTTGTTTCACAAGTCATCTTATACGGCAGAAAACATGGTAATTCTTAACTTCTAGAGCACAGGTTCTTGAAGTGTTGGAATGGTAAGAACAGCAACAATTCTCCTGAAAACTTGTTAGATTAAATTGCTCTTTACTGGAGAGGTAGTATACTGGGTAGGGCATTTGTCATGCACTGGCCAACTTAAGTTAAACCCTTGGCACCCAGATAGTTCCTTTAAGAAGTAACTTAAGTTCTGGTAGCCGGTTGGTGGCGCTGGAGGTAAGGTGCCTGCTGCCTAGCCTGCGCTAGCCTAGGACGGACCACAGTTCGATCCCCCGGTTCCCATATGGTCCCCCTTGCCTGCCAGGAGCGACTTCTGAGCACATAGCCAGGAGTAACCCCTGAGCGTCACTGGATGTGGTCCAAAAAAAAAAAAAAAAAAAAGGAAAAAAAGAAAAAGAAGTAACTAAGTTCTAACTAAGAGTAAGCCATGGTGCTTGATTAAAAAAAAGTAAAATAGGGGCCGGGCGGTGGAGGTAAGGTGCCTGCCTTCCCTGCGCTAGCCTAGGACCTACCGGGGTTCATCCCCCGGTTTCCCATATGGTCGCCCAAGCCAGGAGCGACTTCTGAGCGCATAGCCAGGAGTAACTCCTGAGCGTCACTGGGTGTGGCCCAAAAACCAAAAACCAAAAAAAAAAAAACAAAAAAAAAACACACACACACACACAAAAAGAGTAAGCCCTGAGCACCACTGGATGTGGTTACAAAACAAACAAAACCAACAACATAAAGACTGTTTTGGGTTCTTTATTAAATCATAAAATCAGCAGTCCTGTGGTTGGAGCCAGGCATATAAGTTTCCAACCAACTCTGTAGGTGGTTCTCAGATAAATACCCTGACTTAGAAAAGAATAAACTGGAGCTATATAAGAAAAAATAGAACAAATTACTAGTTTTTCATAGTACTTGGTTTTTGTTGTTGTTGTTGTTTGTATGTTTGTTTTGGTTTTGATGCCACACCCAATGATGCTCAGGGGTTACTCCTGGAAATACTCTCAGAAATTGCTCCTGACTTGGGGGACCATATGAGACAACAGCCATGTGCAAGTCAAATGCCCTACTGCTGCATCACCACTCTGGCCCCAAAGTACCTGACTTTAAAATATTTAAAAATGTGGTCACATTCTTACAGCAGCCCTATTTCCAGATAAGGAAAAGGAATTGCCAATATAATGAATGCCTTACTAGAGTAAGTCAGCCTGGCAGAGCCATGCTCCTTCACATTAGTGTTTTCCTGAGTGACTGGCTCTAATTTAAAAAGTGCAATAGACCACTCTAGGGTAGTGCTTGTGGCAAAGTGTCCCTAATCAAATTGGTCAACTCTATTGGTGTTCATTTGAGTTACTGTGGTATTTGTTATGGCAAGATTTTTGCCTTTAGGAAACATTATATCCCCAAGCATGATGTGACCCTGTCTCAATAAGGTCACTTTATTTGGAAATAGTTATTAAATATTTGCTGTTTCCCTAGTAGTGAAAATGAAGCAGGTTTAGAATTTTTTTTTCTTTTTTTGGTTTTTTGGGCCACACCCAGTGACGCTCAGGGGTTACTCCTGGCTATGCGCTCAGAAGTCTCCCCTGGCCCGGCCTGGGGGACCATATGGGGCACGGGGGATCGAACCGCGGTCGTCCAAGGCTAGCGCGGTAAGGCAGGCACCTTACCTTCAGCGCCACCGCCCGACCCCAGGTTTAGAATTTTGATGTAGCAAAAACTCAATCCAAAATGTGAGATAGCATGATTAGTTCATTTTTCACTGACTGAAGTACTGTGTTTAGAACAAATTTTGATCACAGGGAGGTCTTCAAGGGGATATAAAGCAGGTATGATAAAAATGAATGGCTTTATGGCCTTTAGTGCTACAAACACTTCAGATCATATACACCATTGTCAAACAGTGTCTGATATCATTGAAAAAAATGGAACAATTTTACTTAGCTGTTTGTGCATGGTTGATTTTATCCTTCCCCAGTCAAAAACAAGTGTCACAATGTTTTTTGGATCTTAAAAATAATAATTTTAGTTTGGCTCCCCTGTAACTTTTTTATTACCTATGTTTTTCTCTTCCTTAAAGTAATATTCCATTATTTGTGTTTGAAGGGTTATTAAATACTAAAACCCTAAACTAATATATTTGCTTTTCATTGGGAACTGGCAGAACTAATGAAACATGGAAACTGATTCCCACATGCAGACTGCATTATTTACTGTGCTTATTTACCAGAGTCCTCCTTCCGCCCTCTGTTGACTATTTTACAACAGCCCACAAATTATTAATATTTTATGTTTGTCCTTTTTCTTCTACCCTCTTATTGAAGTAAGAACCTAGCAATTTGACTGCTTTAGAGTTTTTTTAAGCTAGGGAGAAGGTTGATCAAATTTTAATTTTTTTTCATTTTTAAAGTTAGTTTTCTTTTTAATAGATTTCCAGATTTCAACCACACTGTACAGTTCAGTAAGGTGAGACATATTTCTTGAACTGATTTCTTCATGGTGGGAAAAGGTTATTTAGCCCAGGAATTTTAATTAGAGCTTTGCCTTTTGGAATGTGGATTCTTTTTATTTTCTCCATTATTGTCTGTATAGTCTCTAAGGATATAACCTTTAAAAAATGCACTGTGATGTATAAAGTATTGTTGAGATGATCTGGACTGCATATGCAACTGAACACAAACCTTCTATACAAAACTTGTGTGTGTGTGTGTGTGTGTGTGTGTGTGTGGTTTTTGGGTCACACCCGGCAATGCTCAGGGGTTACTCCTGGCTCCATGCTCAGAAATTGCTCCTGGCAGGCACAGGGGACCATATGGGGCACCGGGATTCGAACTGATGACCTTTTGCATGAAAGGCAAATGCCTTATCTCCATGCTATCTCCCAGGCCCCTAAAACTTTTAAGATTTAATGGAGGAAACAAAAAACTTCATGCAGCTTTCTAGAAATTTCAATAAATTCTCTTATTCATTAGAATAGTTTCCTACCAACACAGAGTGGCCTCTTTTTTTGACTTCTCCCTAACTTTGTATCCCTAAAAGATGCTGAATTTGCTGCCCAATACTCAGTTCAATTACCTGAAAAGAAAGTGGAAATGGATAGAACTATAAAATTTGGGGACTGATAGATAATTTTCCTCTTCTAGGTCTGGTTAACATTGGTGTCTCTCCCTTCCTCGCTCTCATACACACACACAGCTATAAAACTAGGACATGAGATGCATATGCGTTAATACATCTACACTACATTTGTATTCTTTTTTATTTTTGTATATTTGTGTGTGCCTATGTGGTGGAATGAATTTTACAAGCAAAGTTTATATTTACCTTCTGCATAGATAACAAAAATATTTCTCAAGAGAGCAGTATCTACTGGGTGTTTTTTTTTTTGTTGTTGTTGTTGTTTTGTTTTTGAGCCACACCTAGTGGTGCTCAGGGGTTACTCCTGGCTGTCTGCTCAGATAAAGCTCCTACCAGGCACTGGGGATCATATGGGACAACAGGATTCGAACCAACCACCTTTGGCCCTGGACTGGCTGCTTGCAAGGCAAATGTCGTTGTGCTATCTCTCCGGGCCCCTACTAGGTGTTTTTTGTTTGTTTGTTTGTTTGTTTGTTTTTTGTTTTTTGGGCCACACCCAGTGACGCTCAGGGGTTACTCCTGGCTATGCGCTCAGAAGTCGCCCCTGGCTGGCCTGGGGGACCATATGGGGCACGGGGGATCGAACCGCGGTCCATCCAAGGCTAGCTCGGTAAGGCAGGCACCTTACCTTCAGCGCCACCACCCGGCCCCTACTAGGTGTTTTTAAGTCATTTTAAGTCATTGCAGTTTGGCTGTGTCATAGAGGATTAAACAAGGTTATAATGAGAATATGGATAGAGATGAGGGCAATAATTGAATGTAGATCACAATTGAAAATGATGAGATTAAAGACTGGCCCAGCTGACCCATAGAAAATTCGGAGTCAGATGAATGGGAAAATGGAACAGTGAATAAATAGAACAAAGCCAAGAATTCTAGTCTGTTTCTCATTTTGAAGGCCTTACAGGTCAGTCCTTACTCAAAAAATACCATACATGAATGAAAGTCCTACCATAATTTCACCTTTTGATCCTGGAATTATTGTCCATTGTGGGATGAGAGGAAGTCTGAAAATTAAAATGAATAAAAGACAATTAATAAATTATGATCATATGAAAATTGTCTTAAGATGACTATTTAAAATTATACAATTGAAGTAGTGATTCAGAAAAGCATTTATTAACTGTGGTCATTAGCTCAGGTGGTCAGCCTGATACAGAGAGCATGAGAAGGAATAAATTATCTTCTAAACTTATTTTTTTCTTTTTTATGAGTACAACAGAAAATGAGAAATACTGTTAGGAACTGAAAGTAAATGAATTGTGACTCCTCCAAACACAGAGCTATGGGGGAGCTCAACTCACATTTTCAAAAAACCATGACAGCTCTTTTTACTTTAGCCCTCTCCATGTAAGAGATCTGGGTTCTTGGATACATTCCTGAAGGCAATGAGGAATGAGGTGCTTTGTAAGACATGATTTTAGATTCTAAAATCTCTGGTCTCTTATCATTGTTCCCTTTATAGTTTTTCATAATTTTATTAAAATAGCAACCTGTTAGGGGCTGGAACGGTGGCACAAGCAGTAGGGCGTTTGCCTTGCACGTGCTAACCTAGGACAGTCTGTGTGCCATTCAATCCCCTGGGTCCCATATGATCCCCTGAGTCAGGAGCGATTTCTGAGCTCATGGTGAGGAGTAAGCCATGAGCATCACCAGGTGTACCACCCCCAAAATGATTAACCAGTAATAGGTTTTTGTCTTGTATACAGCAATGTATGATGTATGTATACATAGTTTGTTTTATGGGGACAAGTCAGGCAGTGCTCACAGATTAAATAACTATGCTAAAATGGGGCTGGAGCAGTGGTGCAATTGGTAGGGCATTTTCCTTGCATATGCTGACCTAGAACGGACCCCCAGTGTCCCATATGATCCCCTGAGCCAGGAGCGATTTTTGAGCACATAGCCAGAAGTAACTCCTGAATGTGACCAGGTGTGGCCTGAAAACAAACAAACAAAAAAACATGTTACAGGCCTTTGATAAAGAATATTTAACATTGACTTTTACCCAGTCAGTGGATAGTTATGAATAATGATGACCTATTTTCACAGAGTAGTAGACAGAACAACATCAAAAGACAGGCTACACCTTTTTAACCTATTTCTTGTTCTGCTTTAACTTTTAGCTACAGACTTCCACATAAAAGGGAAGAAAATTTTCTCTGAGAATGTTCCTAGTAAAGTTAGTAATTTTTGTCCAAATTTATTATTCCAATCTAATATTACACCACTAAAACACTCTATTTTGTGAAAAAAAAAACACACAGGATTTCAAGTATTGATTTTTATTTTATAGTGAATATCTGGATGGGTCAAGCTAAACTTGGAAAATGAAGGAAAAATATGTATAGAACTAGTATGAATATAGTTCCTGTGTTTGCCAAAAAACTGAGTTAGAGCAACAATATCATTTCAAGATTGCAAGAGGTAGTATGAGTAGATAATGGTGGCCAAAGCCACCTGGCTGGCAGTATACAAGGAAGGAAATAAAGACAAGTGAAGAGACAGGAAGTATGTCAAGTTCTCATGAACTAAGTTCCTCTCTTAAGATACTGGAAATAATGGGTAACTTTCCCTTAAGCAAATTAGATAACATTGGATGTGGGTACCACTATATCATGGTGAAAATATTTTTTTGTCCTCTTGCCAGGACTATTTACACTTCTCTTTGATGATTTCTGATTTGTGTTGTAAGTTCATTTCATAGACTCTTACGTTTGCATTATATTCCTATGAATCTTATGCTGCTCTTTGGTTCTGGATTTTTCTTGAAAATTATCTCCTTTCTTAGCTTATATTCTACACATTTTGTGCATTTGATTTTTATTATTGCTTATGGTTCTCTAATGAAGTTGTTAAATAAGATTGCTGTGGCAGCACATAAAATCCTCTTTGCAATTCAACGTCTTTCCATTTCAGAATTTTTCCCCAGTGCTTCAGGCTATCTTTGTTATTCAGGATACTGCTAACATTGGAACTAATTTGAATTAATTAGATGATTCAGTTACCATGAGCTTTGTGATATTCTCCCATCTCATAAAGTGAGAGTGTTGCCAAAGTCTTGAGGAAGTGTTATCTAAGTGACTGAAACTGTCTAGGGAGTTTAGGAACCACAAAGTTCTGTGCTAAAAAGAAGCAGCTAGATCAGACTGCTCTGTTAAGGTGGCTCTTTTGTTTATTCAAATATTAGTGAATGTTTGGGAGTTCTAATTGTTTGACCTTGGAGATAATAGACATCAAAGGTTTATTTATTTATTTTTTGTTTGTTTGTTTGGGGTAAATACTTGGTGATTAGTGGTGGACTATGTGGTACTGGGAGTAAAATCAGGGCCTCACAAGTGCAAGCAAGTGCTATATATTACTGAGCTACATTCTCAGTCCTAACCCTAAGAATGGTAGCCTTGCTTATTATTTGGTGATATTAACTTTAACCTGCCATAATTAAGCCTTCTCTTATATTTCTCATTTATTAAATAAAAACGTTGAAAACAAACAAATATAAAGAAAATTATTCTAAGGTTAAAGATTAATGATATGTATATTATGTGTTACTGGTAGGTATATTGTTAGTGTTACTAGTAAATATAATGTCTTTCTTTAATATTCCCATTCAAAAAGCTTGTTGATGGAAACTTGATCTACTTCTATTTGATCTCTTGCCAGTGTCTTGTTTCACAACTCCAGAGGGCATTCCTCTGTATAGAAAAGATTCACATGCCATCTGCAACATGGGACTATGTTCTATGGTTCATGAATTGCTAACATTTTTTCCTGTTGATTATTTTCCTCCACAATTAAAATAAGCATGATGGCTTTGGAAAATACTTCTATGGGTTGAGAATTCTCTTATTCTTATCTATATCTAGAGCTAGTTCTCTGTGCATAGTTTTTCATTTTCTTCAAGTGAATGATTAACTCTCTTCAATATTAAAAGCAAAATAAAAACATAAGAAATACTAAGGTTGGGGCTGGAGAGATAGCATGGGGGCAGGGTATTTATGTTGCATGCAGATGGACGGTGGTTCGAATCCTGGCATCCCATATGGTCCCCCGAGTCTGCCATGAGCGATTTCTGAGTGTAGAGCCAGGAATAACCCCTCAGTGCTGCCGGTGTAACCCAAAAACAAAAATAAAAACCAAAAAAAAAAAAAAAAGAAATATCAAGGTGGTTATATTCAGGGACTCTTCGGAGCTGGGGTGGGTCACCTCTCTCCATACCTCTGTACCCACAATCCAGAGCCAACTACCATATCTGTCCATTGGCCAGCACCATAAACACACTTAACTCTTGAAAGAGATGCTAAAATATATGACACCAAAACTCGTGTGTACTTGGTCTGGTAGTTAATCACACTGTTGCTTCTCAGGAGGGGCTGTCACTGCTGTCACCATCTGAGGTCATTGATCTACTTCACAGATCCTCAAAGTCCATAATTGTATCATTATCTTTCTAGTGTATAATGACTTCAAAGTAGATATGAGTTTATCATACAAACTACATAAGTTCAAAAAACAGAACCCACAGAATGCTCAACTAGCAATAAGTATCTTAGTTAACCTTCAGACACTGACCCCGTTACGAGATGCAATAATTTTCACATTTTTTTTTACAATTTTTTTGTTTTTCCAATAATTCCACTACCATCTAATGTAACAAGAAATATTAAATAAATTTTCATACCTGCCTTCTATAGACTTGGAAGGTTGGGTAACTGGGGGCAATAGTGGAGTGAATGTGTTATGTTATACTGATGTGGGATTAGTGTTGGAACACTGAATACCATAATGCCTGTATTATGAGCATTGAGAAATTTATTTCATAAAAGAAATATTAATTAATTATAAGTAAAAATCTATTAGTTTCTAATATCTAAATGAATGATGAGAATTGTTTACATAGAACTATAATTCCTTCTCTTTAAAATTTGGCTACAAATAGCTGTTCCAGGGCACAGAGATCATAAGACCACTGTGATTCTAGAGGTCAAGTAACTTTATTATTTTACCACACAAAATTATTGGGTATTAATCACCAGAGAATATTATGTCACTAAAAAAAAAGAAGTTATTAAACCTGGTAGTGAAAAAATGTAAAAGTTTTAGTCACTGTATTTAGAGGAAAATATTTCATTCATAATTTTTAGAGGAAAATATTTATATTTTAGCAGATATCATAGAAAACATTGCAATCTTTTTTGTTTTTGTTTAGAGGCCACATTCTATGGTGCTCACATCTTATTCTGATTCTGCTCTCATGAATCACTCCTGGGGGGCTTGGGATACCATATGTAGTACAGAGAAAAGAATGTGGGCTGGCTGCTTACAAGGCCTAACCCACTTTACCGACTTTCTGTCCTCAAACATTGCATTCTTAAAATATTGTGGAGGGAGTAAGATAAGAGATCAAATACAGCCTATCTACCATTCTTTATTCATTGCTTTGTTGGCTAACATGGACTCCTCTTTTTAATGCATATGAGCTGAAATAAGATATCTAGAAAAAAATTTACTGCATACTCCTTTACTCTCATACTACTACCACACTTCATTTTGATACCACATATATATATATATGCACACACATCTTTTTTTCTATGAATCACATGGTTTTTCAACACTTGATTAATCTACAATTTAGCTCAATTTTAAGACTATTACCTTGGAGAACATATCAGATCCTACAGATTAAGAGTTTAGTGCCATATTAATTACAGCCATCTCCCTCTTTAGCTATCAATTACAAGGTCTAAGTTACCTCTTACATTTCTATCAGACTGCCTATAAATTGGGTTTCCTACAGCTAATGGTGTACCCAATAATTTACTAAAATTGGCTCAAAGAAATGCATCCATTTACCATTTTATTGCACAGTAAAGAATATGCCAGAGCTACAGATGAACAGTTATTCTGTAAAGATAGTTTATATTATCATTACTCAGTAACTTCTTATAAAAGACCCTTGTCCTTATTTACTTATAAAATACCAGTCTTTATTTAATGGTTTAGAAAATATCAATGCACATCTGAGGATGTACCAGAAAGATAATACCTACTAAATGTTTCTAAAGTGTTTGTATTTTAAATGTGAGTGAGTGTGTGTGTGTGTGTGTGTGTGTGTGTGTGTGTGTGTGTTTAGGTGTGCTATTTGAGCCAGAAAAGAGAAATACAATATTCTCAGTTGAAGCCAAAATGTAAGGAGTTATCTCCCATGTGGATATACATAGATATAGTCTGAAAGGTTAGTATAGTGTAGTATGTGACATTGGTGAGGCCTTTGAGACAGAAATCACAAGTATCATTTCATGCAAAAATTTGAAGGTAATTGAAGATGACAGAATATGAAAAGCCCGAGGGACTTACTCCCTTACTGACTAAAAGAGGATTACATCAATTTGCATAGGTGTAATCACCATAAATAACTGCATATCTGCTCTCCAGTTGAATAAATTTGCATTTAAAATTCTTAGAGGTGGTCAAAACTCTTTCTGGAAAAACTGAATGTCACAAATGAAACTTGTTTTCTGTTCTTTGGAAAATCTGATATCCTTGAGTATGCATATATTTGAAAAAGTAACTGTGTAGTTACTAGTACTTAGAGATTTAATACAATGAACTTGTGATTCATTCGGACTATCCAAAATATCAATATTGTTATGAGCTAATACAAAGATCCTATAATCACTTTGTCTTATAAAGCTCCTACCTTATCTGCAGTACTATTACTTATTCACAAGATTTAGCATTGTTTCTTAGTTCTGTCTTGAGTTGATGAAATAGGAGATATCTTGGTATCAACTTCAACCTGTATTACTATTTCTGTTTTCTCCACTTACTGTGGTAGACCTACCTTTCATGTTCATGAAGTTATTAACCATGAAGTCAATCTGACAGAATAGGATATGCCATGAAAACATGTGACATACTATTCATTTTTTAAACATTTACTGAAAATGTATCCAGGCACAGTCAGAAACTGAAAAACCCACCAGAGTTAAATTGAATAATAGTATATCATGAATGTCAGGAATATCAGCCATTCAGGCAAAGCAGGAAAGTTAAAAAAATGATGGAACCCAGAGCCTATATGAGAACCAGGTGTGTGTGCTCTGTCTGAAGAAAGTAGGACTGGAGTTAGGAATCATTTTCCAAACACAAATGTTTTTTTGTTTGTTTGTTTTACACATCAGCTCTAAAATTTGTTGTTTTCTTTTTCCTTTACATATCTTAGATGGTTCATATTCATAATATCATCAGAGTTGTCCAATTAACAATACGTCTGATGGGCTGTCCTGCTTCTAATTTTTAACTTGGAATTCTACTCTGAACTGCATAGATGTTTACTATAGTGTCCTTCTTGCTCATGTTACTAATCTATCATTAGCTAACATTTATCACACAGATACACAGATGATCATAAATTTGACACTTCATATCTGACTTTTAACCACAGTCACTGCCAGTTTCCTGCCTGCTGTACTTTTCCTGTCCAATTCACTAACAATAAAAGGAATAATGAATAAAGAAAAATTCTGGAGTAAAGAACTGTCATTTTTGTTTCACGTTGCCTTTTCCTTGTTCTATTTCCTTTGTCAATGACAAAAGTTGGTTCTGGAATCTATGTCATCCTAGTATGATGATACTTAGAGGTATGCCTTCAGTTTCTTTAGATTTTAGGAACTGCCTGACTCTTGATTCCTAATCTTTACCAAAATCTTGAAAAAAATAAAGGTAATGATAAAAATATGAAAGGACCATCAATAGTACAGAGCTTCCTCCACTGCCTCAGTACCCAAACTAATTTTATGCACAAAACTCAAAACCAAAGCAGTTTGGAAGAAACCCTACTAGATAAACAACTTTGTAAAGGAATGCCAGATTCATACTCCACCCTGGAGATGTGT